>APFE030854386.1:0-26237 GCA_000404065.3 Pinus taeda | reverse complement strand
CATACCTCGTAGGGCTAGCTACGAGGTGAAATGGTTTGATGTAGCTTTGAGGTTTGTCTATCTCAGCCTAGGTGAAATCTCAAACGCTAACACTTTCTATTGATGATGGAGGTCTTCTAAGATTCTTAATCATGATTAATTTTCTTTCATTGAGGGTGAGGTCCTATTCTAAGTATGCTCCTTCTACATGAATATCTTGAGCTATGTCCATCATGATCCTATATTCTAGAAGATATTTCTAACCATGCATTTTGTTCTCATTAATAAATGTTCTTTCTACATGAGTATCTAGAACTCTATGTACTTCATGTTTTTAGATTCTAGAAGATGTTTCTAGCCATGCAGTGTTTATTTTTTTCCTACATGCTCCTATCCTACTCAAAACTTTGAAAGAAGGCTTTTAAGTAAAGAGTTTGACTTAGTCATAGTAGAGATTCGGAGGATCTTCCTTCTTTTCTTCTTCTTTCACCTCTTGATTCATGTGAGCTACTTCCCTCTTTCTTTTGTTGTCGTTGTCCTTCTTAAGCTTAGGACAATTCCTTTTGTAGTGTCCATATTCTTGGCATCCATAGCATTGGATTTCGGACATATCTTTGTTACTTGTTCTCCGTGGACCAAATTTGCCAAATTTTGCCTTTCTCTTGGCCCTGGTAGCAAATGCTTGCTCCTTTGATCCCACATCTTCCTTGACTTTGAGTCTTGTTTCCTTTACCTTCCATAGAGACTACATTTCACTTAGTGTGGTAGCTTCCTTCTTGGCACATATGCTTGATGTGAAGTTGCCCCAATCTCAGGGAGAGCATTGAGTACTACAGTTGTCATTTCTTTGTTAGACATGACTTCCCCTAGCTCTTGAAGTTGATCCCTCATCTCAGAGATCTTCATGAAGTAGGGAGTTATTCATTCCTTTGATATCTTCATCTTGTATAATTCATTTCTTAGAGATATCACTTCTCCAGCTGTGGTTACCGAGAATAGCTCTACTAGTTTGTCATAAATTTCTTTTGATGTTTCAAATTTGGAGACATAAGGAATGAGAGAGTCCTTGATAGATTCTATTACAATCCTTTGAGCTCTTGTCTCATCCTTATTATACTTGGCTAAGGCATGAATTTGTTCCTTAGCGGGAATAGTAACATTCCCTTTGATGTGTTCTAGGAGTTCATTCTCCTTGACAAATAAATCAGTCCTCTTCTTCCATGCAAGAAAGTTATTGGTACCTACCAATTTGTTGCTTTCCTTGCAAAAAGACATTGATGTATATTCAGAAGGGGACATATTGATAGATTTTTAGATGTAGTGGATTTGCTTCCTCCTTGAAGACTTGATGGTTTTCCTTCCTAGGATCTTGATGTTCTTCAAGTTACATTCTCCAAGTGGACTTGCTTGATGATGAGATTTGCTTGATGACTTGTAGATGATGTAGGTCCCTCTTTGATCTGCTCTTCTTTGTAGGTGCCTTTATGTAAGGCTCTTCTTCTTGCTTTGTAGTCTTCCTTGATGAATGATAGATGGTAGGCCTTCTTGTCCTTGAAGTGATTGAGACTTCTTAGCTTGATGCTTCAACTTTGTAGATGTCCTTCCTTGATGAGTCACCTAATGAGTTTTCTTGAGATGCCCTTTATGTGTCACCTTAGCTCTAATACCTTGTTGAAGAATCAAGGGCCAGTGTGTATATTAGGATTCTTCTCTACTTGATAACAATTCGTGAAGCACTTTGACAATTATCTTAGCTTGATCTTCTTCTTATAATTAGTGTGTGTGTTTCATCAAACTGCTACCAAAACCATAAAGACAAGAACACAAATGTTGGCTCTCTGCCAGGGCCAAAACCTCTCTCTCTTAGAGAGGAAAACCCTTCAATAAGATTCTCTTATTGAAGCTTTGTATTGATCAATGCCAAACCCTAGACCCTTGACAAGAATATCCTCCAAGCACAAGTCAAGCCCTTTCAAGATTACTTCTGCTTGCAGCACTTCGTCCTCCTACTTCTAGCACTTTGTCTTTCTTCCTGCGGCACTTCTTCCAGCAACTGTAGAGACCTTCTACTATACACTCTAGAATGTTCCTTGACCTTTTCTTCTCGCTTGTGATGGAGCCTTCCTAACTTAAGGAGATGGTCGTGTTGCCTCCCAACCGAGCCTTCTTCTCTTTCACAAATGTTGCAAAGTTAGAGCAGCAGTAATGCCGCCCTAGTTCTTAGCACATGTGAGGGAATCTCCTCACAAGAACTATGGTAAACTTCTCCTTCTCCCTTCGATTGTATAGCCTTCTTCCATGCTTGAGTGAGAAGCCTTGTAGGCCTAGTTTCAACCCTAAACAATGAGATATGGTTGACTGTAGGTTACTAATGTCATAACTACAGAGACAGCTCTCCTTTCCTCGCACGTGTGGTTGTAACTGGCCCTTTAACACTTTGGTTTGCTTCCTCCTTTCCTCGCTGCCTTGGAGACCCTTTTCTTATCTTCTTATTACCCTTTACTCAACGTCCTAGCTTCGTTGATTTCAGAGGTGATGGCTTGACGTTATAGTGGAGTGGACGGCCACTATATATAGAGGATTGTCCTTCCTTTCAGGTCGACTAGAAGGTGCACTAGAAGATGACTGGCCGACTTGACATATATAGCTTGAATTGCTTCTTTGGAGGTGTCTTTGCTTTGGAGGAGGCTTGACTTTACTTGGAGGGTTATTCTTTGACTCTTATACAAACCAATGTTTTAAAACTCCAACTTCAACTCCAGCTCGGCCGAGGGTCGACTCTGACTCCTACTCCGTTGGAATTTCTAAGTCTAACCCGTTAGAAACCCTTCATGCAATTTATTGATTTATACCTACCTACTTGTTTTGTTAATTAACAAGTTATCTACCATGTAAATACTGGAAATAAATACAAGTGCATGATCAACACATTACAGATCATCAATTGAAGGAAGCAGAAACAAGCACACAGGTGACACCGTTGTTTTTGGACTAAAGTCCCTGGAAAAACCCAACACGAGAAAACCGATGCAGCTATCTGAGGGTTTGATTTATTAAGCAGTTTCAAAATACAATCTGGGTGCTAAATCCGGCTCACCCAACAAAGAAAAATCTCGGCAGTAGTACCTCTCTACTCGGAAGCAGATATTCCAGTTGAAACCCCGGATAATCACTCTAACAGCTCCAATCTGCCTCACGAAACCCCAGCATCAGCCTCTCTCTAGCCCAGCTTTAGCCCAGCATCACTCTGGCTCTGGAGGCACTACGTCAGTCCTCTGATCCTTTGCGTCACCCACGCTAGCCCTCTGAGGCACTGCGTAACTCCTGGTTGCCTTTGCATAAGCCCTAGCTGGCTTTGCGTGAACCCTTGGCTGCTTTTGCGTCCCTATCTCCAGCTACTACGTTGATCCTCCCGGTGCTATCTCTGCCTCTCTGCTTCTATATTCACTGCCCCTCAGCTGCAACTTTGATCACTCTCTCAACTTTCTCAGCAAACCCAGCCTCATAAAGTCGAAATCTTGATCAACTCGACGCCTCAAGACTCCTCTTATACTTTTCTCGTTGACAAATCAATGGGCGAGATTAAGTCCCTAATCAACGGCTAAGATTAGATCTGGCTTAATCCATGACGTTTGGACCATTCTAACACAGTTTTATATTAATTCACATTAATATTTTATTTTCCCTAAGTTTACACTTAGGGACTCCATTAAAAATATTAATTATTTTAATATCCCCGAAACTATTTAGAATCTGCCCAAACCCTTTATGGGTAATGCAGATATCATGTGCCTTAGCCTCTCCACCAATTTTTGTGGCTAGAGCACATCTGATGCTACCCCAAATCAACACTCCCTCTTAGCGAGGACTGTGCTCTAGCAATACTCCTCATTGAGTATCACCTTGATCATCCGGCATCGATCCTTGTGCTGATGCTAGGCCTGCTGCCCATCATTTGCACTATTGCATCCTGGACTGCTACCCATGGCCCTGCCACTGCCACTGTTGCATCTGTACTGCAACTCCCTCTGCATCCATGCTGCTGTCCATGGCCCTACCACTGCCACTGCTACATCTGCACTGCAACCCCTCTTATCATGCTGCATCGTGCTGCCCATAGCATTACCACTGTTAACTGTTGCACTGCAACTCAGTTACTGAGAAGTAAGTAACTGATCTCTCAACTCTGACATCTTTGTCAGGCTAGAGACACCCTCGACGTTGAAACTCCCTCTGTCAGTGACAAGTGCTCCCTCTCTAACTCCTCTTTGGGGCTCCCGTAGCAAGGTCTAATCCAAGACGCTGGGTACCTCGAGGATCCTGGCCCTCATCGACTGTAGTCTATCTGACTACAGCTCGATGTCTCCCCACTTCCGCTCAAGTGGTGTGTGCACTCATGGCATAATCATCGTTTGTCTCCACTTCCTTCTCTGCCCTTGCTGGCGTAGCCTTAGTCTCGGAGGCCTCTCCCTTGCTCTTCTTCCTTGGACACTAGGTTGCATAATGACCCAGCGCCCCACAGTGGAAGCATTTGATCTTGGAGAGGTCCTTCTTCTTCCGTTTCTCCTGCTTTCCCTCAAGATGCTAGGGCAACATCCACCTCCTCCTCCTTCTTGATTTTGATCCCCTTGCCGCTGCTTCTCGCCTTACTCAGCCTTTTGATCTCTTCTTGGCGAAGAGCAACCCATATTTCCTTCCAATCTGGAAGGGTCGCCCTGCCCAGTATGCTCTAGACAACCACCTCCCAATCTTCTAAGACCGCGTTTAGGGTTGTTCTCACCATCAATTCTTCATTCGGCGTGACCCCTATGGAAGTCAATTGGTCCTGGATCTTCTTCAATCGACCGAGGAATGGGTCGATCTATTCTCCCTTCTGCATCTGGTATGATCGCAGCTGATTTTCTAGTAACATCCTTCTCTGCACAAAAGTATGCTAGTACAATTTGTTTAGGGCCTCCCCCATCTCATTTGTTGCTTCCGTTTCGGCAATATGTGGTACTACATGGTCCTTGACCCCGTCAAGAATGATGCTCTTGGCCCTCGCCATTGCCTCCTCGTACTTGTCGTTATCAGCTGGGTCAAGTGGGATAGCTATCTTCCTCAAGGCGAAATGCTTGACACGATTCCTATCTAGAACGGATAAGATTTTGGCCTTCGAGACTACAAAGTTTGAGGCTCCATCCAGTCTGTTCTGGTCTCTTACCTCGTTCACTGCCATCTCGTTGCTCCTCTACGTCCCTCCTGGAAGTTCTCGATGTGACTCCCTCTGAGCCTCGATTTCCCTCCTGGAAACCCTTCTACCAATGTCGAGATACCCCCACTCCGATCCTTAGTGTCGTTGCACCACGGATCCAGATTTCTTGGCTAGAAACCCTCAGTAGCAACTCCCTCCATCTTGGCCTTGCCCTGTTAGGTAATGTTCTGACTACAGTACCCCACCAGCTCCACTCTACAACTTACCCATAGCCTCCTAAAAGCCCAGCAAACTGAAGGTTAGATCTCCTAGGCTCTGCGCAATCCCGACACCGGCAAATTAGCCTCCTCAAGGAACTGCATCTGCCCTCCTGGCCTCAGCGTGGCTCTGCATGAGCCTGGCTTTTCCTCCCTCATCCTCTGCGTTGCCTCTTCCTGGCTCAATCTTGATGACGCGGGCACTGTGTCACCCCTTCCTTGCTGCTACTCTACTAGGAATAGCTTCTGTCACTCGAGACAGCTGTTTTCTGCTACTGTTGCTCTGCTCGCCTGATGTCCTCAGTTCTCCTATGATCTACAACCACGCCCTGATACCATGTTGGAATTTCTAAGTCTAACCCATTAGAAACCCTTCATGCACTTTACTGATTTATTCCTACCTACTTGTTCTGTTAATTAACAAGTTATTTACCATGTAAATACTGGAAATAAATACAAATGCATGCTCAACACATTACAGATCATCAACTGTAGGAAACAGAAACAAGCACACAAATGACACCGTTGTTTTTTGACTAATGTCCCCAGAAAAACCCAATGCGGGAAAACCGATGCAGCTATTTGAGGGTTTGATTTATTAAGCAGTTTTGGAATACAATCTGGGTGCCTAATCCAACTCACCTTACAAAGAAAAATCTCGATAGTAGTACCTCTCTACTCGGAAGCAGATATTCCGGATGAAACCCGGATAAACACTCTGACATCTCCACACCTCCAATCTGCCCCACAAAACCCCAGCGTCAGCCTCTAGGGACTACATCAGCCTCTCTCTGGCCCAGTGTTATCCCAGCATCACTCTGGCTTGGCCTGCATCACCTCTGGAGGCACTGCGTCAGCCCTCTGGCCCTCTGTGTCACCCACGCTGGCCCTCTAAGGCACTGCGTAGCTCCTGGCTGCCTCTGCGTGGGCCCTGGTTGGCTTTGCGTGAACCCTTGGCTGCTTCTGCGTCCCTCTCTCCCGCTACTGCGCTGATCCTCCCGGTGCTATCTCTGCCTCTCTGCTTTTGTATTCACTGAACCTTAGCTGCAACTCTAATCACTCTCTCAACTTTCTCAGCAAACCCAGCCCCAGAAAGTCGAAATTTTGATCAACTCGGTGTGTTCTCCAAGTGACCCTCAAGCCTCCTCTTATACTTTTCTCGTTGACAAATCAACGGCTAAGATTAAGTCCCGAATCAACGACTAAGATTAGATCTGGCTTGATCCATGATGTTTGCACCATTCTAACGCAGTTTTATATTAATTCACATTAATATTTTATTTTCCCTAAGTTTAGAGTCTAGACTTAGGGGATCCATTAAAAATATTAATTATTTTAATATCTCCCAAACCATGTAGAATCTGCGCAAACCCTTTCTGGGTATTGGAGATCTCATGTGCCTTAGCCTCTCCACCAATTTTCATGGCTAGAGCACATTTGATGCTACCCCAAATCAACATCTGACTCGGTATCGACTCGGCCTGCTCGATTTCAATGACTTGGTCATTGTAAAAAATACATTAAATATTTATTCTTTTTATAAAAAAACATAATTTTGAAGATTTTCAATCATGTTTCCAAACACACAGCATTAGAATATAGATAGAAGACAACATATGATCAAAGTAGGCTCATGAATATATCCATTATATCAAAATGGCACCTAGTACACTATCCAATACATGCATGATGATGATATAGAGATCAAAACAAAAACACATAACCAAGGAGGCTAGAAATGGCCTCTACAACAAAAGTAAATTGTGACTAGTACTACTAGCTACTGCTAGAGGAGCCAAGATCATCTGGATCAGAGTCAGACAGGCCAGCCCATGGCTCCTCCTCATCATCATCTCCAACTGCAACTATAGAAATGGTAGCACTAGAAGGCTGTGCAATAGCTGCAAGCTGAGATAGACGACATATGTGCTTTTGTCGTGGCTGAGCAGAGGAAGCGCCTGCAACTGGAGGACGTAGGGCTGGCCCTAAGGCTGGTACAAGTGAATCAGGATCCGCATTCAACTGAACATTATGTTCGAGTGATGCCTCCCCCTGTAAATCCAAATCAAGATCCTCATCAGAATCAAACTCTATTGGATGACTCTCCACTACCCAATCTGATGTTGGATCAATGTCTTCCAACACAATGGGATTTGAATCAGGGCTTTTGTTCAGCAATTGGTTGCGTCTGAGCCAAAGGTTGTATTGGACATAGACTAGATCATTTAATCGTTTTTTAGCCAAATGGTTTCTCTTTTTCGTGTGAATCCTCTCAAAGGCAAACCAATTGCACTCACACTCAGTAGCACTGCAAGTTTGACTCAAAATACGAATTGCAAACTTCTACGAGTCAGGACAATGGCTACCAAAAGCCTCCCACCATTGTGCTGCAAAAAACATAGGAGTGTAATGAGTTAGCTCAACAAAATTACACATTATATCCAACATTCAAATTATAAACAATTTAACAAAATAAGTATTAAGAATTTGAAAATTGAAATTTTTGTTTACCTGGCTCATCTACTTCCCTTGCAATCTTTGCTGGGTTCTTCCCAAAGGTATCTGTGGCTTTGTTGAAGGTTGTAACTTGTCGGTGTATCTCCAGCTGATCACACTCCAATGAGATCATCCGATCAATGCAGTCAATCAATCCATCTCTAACCTCCCCCTTCAAAGCTCCTGCCGCCAAAGCTTTATAATAATACCGTGGGTTCAAAAAATACCCAGTTGCATGTATAGGGCAATGGAGTTGATTATGTAATATCCCGTTTCAGAGCTATTCCCCAAAACCCCGGTAAACTCCAACCAAATATGCACAAATGATATAATAATCGGGAAACTCAAAATGATACAAATAACAGTGGCGCAACATGTAATAATGTAAACATGAAATATAAGCAGATACTCGAGAAATGCAGGTAGAAATGCTAAGCCATTTTATTACACTGAGTAATGGAATGAGTACAGGAGGTGATCAGAAGGATGGCACCTCGACTTGCACCAGGCAAGTGAAGAAATACACTCAGAATAGCAAAGGAATGGCCTCTCTCTGATCTGCGTGGAGGCTGTTGGAGAACTGTTGTGTTGCTGCTACTACTGGAAATCAAATGAGGATTTGGGGCAGTTCCCCTCAGAAAATGTTGAAACTCTGGAATTCGCCTCTACTCAGAAAACCCAAAAAGCTTTTCTGAAATGGCCGACCCCCGAAAATCGCCCCCTTGGGGAAACACGCAATCCTTAAAGGCCCTGCGCTACCACTGAATAGAATCCCCCAAAATATTGCCTGAAACTCTCCCAAACTACTCCAATATGCAAGATCTGATCCCTTGCTCAATATAACCCTCAATCCGAAACTGCCCCGAGAAGAACTACGTCCCTCTCTCTCAAGGCTGCGCAGTCCTCCAATGCTCAGCTCCACCTTAATGCCAAAGATCAAAACTACTGCAGAAAGACTGCTACAAATACCTTGCTCGAGTAGGCACTCGAAGTCCCCCGAGGCTAAGGGTGAGATCTCTGAACAGAGACACTCAGTGCACTAGACAGTGCTGCAGACAGGCTAAAAAGCCAGCATGCTCCAAGTTGAAGTGACTAGCTCAAATGCTCATAATTGAATGCCAAAACGAAGAGGCTCCTCTCTCCTTTATAGCATTGGCCTCTCTCAATCCCAAGGCTCACCTCCTCCAACATAATCCCCTCTTGCCACGTGTTCCTTTCCCATCTGCTCAGTCCCTCCAAGTGTCTGCGTGGGACCCATCTCTATGTGGTCTTTGGCCCCCTTGGCTCCCCTTTAAGTCACAACGTTGTGCTACTAGGAAGTGACTTTTTATTCTAAAAGTGAGTTATGTCCCCTTTTCTCACCTTTTTATTTACAAATAACTATAGAAGGCAAAATTGAGCAAAATCGAATATTCTAATTAGCCATGGCTAATTAGGAATATTACAGTCTCCCCCAGCAAAATGTTGCTTTTCCTCAAGCAACTGAAGTGATGGATGCTGCAAAATCTTCTCACTCTCCCAAGTGGCATCCTCACCCGGTAAATTCTTCCACCTCATCAAGAATTCCCGGACCGTCCTGCTCCGCAGCCGCCTCTCCCTAGTATCAATAATAGCCTCTGGCTGCAACACCAAATGGCCCTCATCATCCGTGGGTGGTAGCTCCACTGTCACTATCACATACTGTCCCAATGCCTTCTTCAGGCATGATACATGAAAAACATTATGAATCTTGCTGCCTCAGGGCAGCTCCAACTCATAAGTAACCTGTCCAATCCTGCGTATCACCCTGTATGGCCCATAAAAGCGAGGCCTGAGCTTTTCAGGCCCCTTCTGCTTCAGTGACGACTGTCGGTATGGCTGTAATCGTAGGTAGACCAAGTCTCCTATCTCAAATTGTCTCTCCACCCGACCCCTGTCAGCATACAGCTTCTATTGGTTCTGTGTTGTAGCCATATTATCCTTGAGAGCTCGGAGGATATCCTGACTCTCTTGGATCCAAATCTTGGCTCTCGAAGCCTTGCTAGCACCAAACATCACGTCAGCAAAAGATAAAGGATGATATCCATACAAAGCATAGAATGGTGACATACCAATGGACATGTGATGCGTAGTGTTGTAGCAGTACTTCCCCAGATGCAACCACTTCAGCCATGCTCGTTGCTGCCCACTGACATAGTTACACAAGTAGCCCTCCAGCCACTTGTTAACTATCTCTGTCTGCCTGTCCGTCTGTGGGTGATAACTAGTACTCGGTGTCAACTCCGTCCCCACCAACCGAAAAAGCTCCTGCCAAAACCCGCCCATGAAACGGTTGTCCCTGTCACTAGTGATGGTCTCAGGAAGACCATGTAGCCTGAAGATCTCTTTGAAGAACAACTCGGCTACCTGTGCTGTTGTGTAGTGTGCGGATATGGCGAAAAAGTGTGAGTACTTTGTCAGTCGATCAACGATGACAAAGATGCAGTCCTCGCCCTGTACCATGGGCAACCCTGTGATGAAGTCCATCGAAATACACTCCCATTTCCCCTCCGGAATGGGAAGAGGTTGCAATAATCCTACAGGATGGTTCATCTCCCCCTTGTTCCTCTGACAAACATCGCACTCCCGGACATGCTGGAGTACGTCCTCCTTGAGGCCCTTCCATGAGAACCTCTAATGGCCTTGTAGGTTTTGGTAAACCCCTGATGGTCGGCCAATGGTGAATCATGTGACGCCTGAAGTATCTTCTTCTTGAGCTAAGACCCCTAAGTTAAGAAGATCCAGTCCTTGTAGTAGATGATCTCATCGATCACCCTGTGCCTGTTATCCTCCACCTACCCAACCAGAACCTCACATGCAAATCTGTCCTTGGAGAACTCTACTAAGAGTCGAGCCCTCCAATCTGCATCCAAGCTCATAAGAGACAACGTGGCTGGTCTACGTGAAAGGGCATCGGCTACCACGTTGTTCTTACCTTTGACATACTCAATGTCAAAGTCATATGCTTGGATCTTGCTGATCCACTTCTGCTGCCTCTCTTGTAGCTGCTTTTGCTCCAAAAAGAACCTGAGGCTATTGCGATCAGTCCTCACTCTGAACCTGTTACCCATTAAATACGGCTGGAACTTGGCCAATGCATGCATGATGGCCAGCATCTCCTTGTCGTATATAGAATACAACCTCTCGTGTGGAAGGAGCTTCCAGCTCTCAAAGGCTATAGGGTGACCCCCCTGCATCAATACTGCGCCAATCCCCTCTCCTAATGCATCACACTCCAAAACAAATGGCTGCGAAAAATCTGGCAATGCAAGTACTAGGCAGCTGCTCATAACCTCCTTGAGCCTTTCAAAGGCTCGCTGTGCTGTATCTGACCAACTGAAATCCCCCTTCCTCGTCAAATCTGTCAGGGGTGCAGCAAGCTGTGAGAAACCCTTGACGAACTTCCGATAGTAAGTACAAATGCCAATGAATCCTCGAAGTTTTGTCACGTTTCTCGGCTCTGGCCAATCTCTGATGGCCCTGATCTTCTCCTCGTGGACCCTCACTCCGTCCACCCCTATGATGTGTCCCAAGTATAACATCTCTGTCAACTCAAACTCACACTTGGAGAGCTTGGCATAGAACTGTTGCTCCTCCAGGATGCGCAATACTGTCTCAATGTGCTGGAGATGCTCCTCCCAAGTCCTACTGTAAATGAGAATATCATCAAAGAATACCAACACAAACTACCTTAAGTGACTGCGGAAGATGTGATTCATGCAAGACTGAAATGTAGCTAGGCATTGGTTAGCCCGAAGGGCATCACCAAAAAATCAAAGTGTCCATAGTGACACCTGAAGGCAGTCTTGGGAATGTCCTGCTCCCTCACGCGAATCTGATGGTACCCAGATCTCAAATCAATCTTTGAGAAGAATCGTGCTCCTCTCAACTCGTCCATCAACTCATCGATCCTGGGTATGGGGTACCCGTTCTTCAAGGTCTTCTTGTTTAGGGCTTTGTAGTCAATGCACATCCTCAATGTGCCATCCTTCTTCTTCACCAACACCACGGAAGAAGCAAAACGACTCGTGCTCAGCCGAATGTGCCCAAGAGCGAGCAACTCCTAAATGGCCTACTTAATCTCATCCTGATAGGCCTTGGGATGCCTATAGGGGGTGGTAATAACTGCCTGTATACCCTGCTCAAGCTCAATGGTGTGCTCAAACCCCCGGCCCGGTGGCTGTCCTGGCAGAATCTCCCCAAATACTATGGCATACCAGTCAAGGATGGACTGTATCTCTGGGTGCACTATCTGCCCTGTAATCCCTGCCTCTGATGCACATAGCTCCACTGCCCACTCTATGTCTCCCTTCCGGAAGTCTACCTCCATCCGATGAGCCGAAACAATCTGAGGTGGGCATGTGTGTCGTCCCCGTATCTTCTCATGCCTCCCTGTCTTCTCATCATCCCACTCCATCCCTAGGGCCTTCCAATCTGTAGTGACCTTCGCTAGAGTGATAAGCCACTGAACACCTAGTACTATGTTGGTGTCCAGAATGTTGACCATGAAAAAGTGGTCAGTCAGTGTGTAAGTGCCCATCATCATTGATAACTCTGGGACGTACCAAGCACACACCATGGTCTGATCTCCTGGGACCAAAACTGAAAACCCATCGAAGCTCTCTGTCGGTATACCTCTCCGCTCAACCATCTGTGCATCGATGAAGTTGTGGGTTGCCCCATTGTCGACCAGAACTGAAACTTGTTGGCCACGTACTGTCCCCCATACGTGCAATGTCAAATACTTGGGAACTCCTCGCAATGCTGCAAGGGCTCCTCAAGTAGGTGCAAAAGCTGCACCGCCTGTTGTTGGTGGTGGAGGCGGCAAGGGACCCTGCACGAAATGACTATCTCCTACCTACACATCATCCTCCTCATCCTCTTCCCCGCTGCTCTTGGAGAAGACCTCAATAAAATGTGCTTTGCCAGCAACACATCTATGTCCTGGTGCCCACGGCCCCTGACAGGTGAAGCACAACCGCTTCTTCTTCAACTCCCTCCTGGCATCATCGTCAATCTGTAATCATCCTGGATTTCCCTTCAGAGGCGAAATCCTCACATCCTTCCCCTTAGGCTGAAAAGCCTGTCGCTGGGGGTAAGGTGTCCGAGTCCTGGGTAGGACATCCTGTAAGTCCCGGATCCTGCTAATAACATCCTGAAGTGTGGTTGGTCTAGCGGATCTGACTATTCCCCGAAGTGGCTCTGCTAACCCCTCAACATACATGTAGATCCTCCATGCCGTGGATAGATCTAGCACCATCACTGAAACCCTCAAAAAGCCCGCAATGTAGGTCTTTGGGCTCCCTGTCTGCTTGAGCCTCGTCAGCTCAACAAAGCACTGCTCTGGATCCCTCCAGTCAAACCTCTCCATCAATCTCTTGGTGAACTCGGCATACGTCATCACTGTGGAATGCCCGAGTGTAACCATCCCATGGAACCACCAATCCTAGGCCTCACCATCTAAATGTAATGTCGCCACCTTGATGGCCTCTGCCTCCATCATCTGGTTAAGCTAGAAATAGATGTCTAGCTTCTCCACCCAAGACCTTGTCGAACTGTTTGATGAACCATCAAATGTAGGCAAGTGGAATCTATTAGCTATGCGGTGGGTGTCTCCATCGTGATAATGTCGGTGTCCTCTGTGATCGTGGGGTCTACTATCCCGCTGGAGCTGAACAAAATCTCTGAATGAAAGAGCATCCCTGAACTTCTGCCCATAGGCCTGGTACTCTGCAAAATAATCGCCCATATGACTGGGCTCTGCCTCCTGCTAGGCTCCGGCCCCCGTGTCTGCTCCTAGGAAAGTGAGCATGGTAGAGCGTGTAGAGGCATGTGAGGCCATCTGCGGAGTAATATCGTGCTGAGTGGCACCCTGGGGCGTACCCGATCCCTCACCAACGTGGAAAACCCGAGGGTTCTCACGCTGTCTAGCCTCCAATATTGTGAATCTCCGCCCCATCGCCTCAATCTACCTCGACAGATCCTGCACTGATTTGAGGAGCATGTCCGCGAATCTCCTCCCGTCCTCATCTGCCATCGGATCCTCTTGCTCTACGTCCACCACAAGCTCCTTCTGTTCTGCGTCTACCACAGGCTCCTCCTATTCTGCGTCCACCACCGGAACACAGTCTCCCTCTCTGTAGGTGTTCTCCAACCTACGCCCAGTGTCTCTGTATCTCCTACCTCTGTAACAGATGTAGGGTTTTTCCCCCGATGTCATAGATTATTAGCTCCACAGGTTGAGCCAGATCTATGCTCTGATACCATTGTAATATCCCGTTTCAAAGATATTCCCCAAAACCCCGGTAAACTCCAACCAAATACGCACAAATAATATAATAACCGGGAAGCTCAAAATGATACAAAAAACAATGGCGCAACATGTAATAATGTAAACATGAAATATAAGCAGATACTCAAGAAATGCAGAGAGAAATGTTAAGCCATTTTATTATACTGAGTAATGGAATGAGTACAGGAGGATGGCACCTCAACTTGCACCACACAAGTGAAGAAATACACTCAGAATAGCAAAGGAATAGCCTCTCTCTGATCTGCATGGAGGCTGCTGGAGAACTGTCGTGTTGCTGCTACTACTGGAAATCAAATGAGGATTTGGGGTGGTTCCCCTCCTCAAAAAATGTTGAAACTCTGAAATCCGCCTCTACTTAGAAAAACCCAGAAAGCTTTTCTGAAATGGCCGACCCCCGAAAATCACCCCCTTGGGGAAACACACAATCCCTCAAGGCCCTGCACTGCCACTGAGTAGAATCCCCCAAAATACTACCTGAAACTCTGCCAAACTACTCCAATATGCAAGATTTGATCCCTTGCTCAATATCCCAGCTCAACTCCTCCACAAACCCTCAATCTGGAACTGCCCCCAGAAGAGTTGTGTCCCTCTCTCTCAAGGTTGTGCAGTTCTCCAATGCTCAGCTCCACCTCAATGCCAAAGATCAAAACTACTGCAAAATGGTTGTTGGAAATACCTTGTCTGAGTAGGCACTCGAAGTCCCCCAAGGCTAAGGGTGAGATCTCCATACGGAGACACTCAGTGCACTAAACAGTGTTGCAAACAGGCTAAATAGCCAGCATGCTCCAAGTCGAAGTGACTAGCTCAAATGCTCATAATCGAATGCCAAAATGAAGAGGCTCCTCTCTCCTTTATAGCATTGGCCTCTCTCAATCCCAAGGGTCACCTCCTCCAACGTAATCCCCTCTTGCCACGTGTTCGTTTCCCATCTGCGCAGTCCCTCCAAGTGTCTGTGTGGGCCCCATCTCTACGTGGTCCTTTGGCCCCCTTGGCTCCGCTTTAAGTCACAATGTTGTGCTACTAGGAAGTGATTTTTTATTCTACAAGTGAGTTATGTGCCCTTTTCTCACCTTTTTATTTACAAGTAAGTATAGAAGACAAAATTGGGCAAAATCAAATATTCTAATTAGCCATGGCTAATTAGGAATATTACAGATTGTTCCATCTTTCATCAATGATTGCCCAAATGGGCCCATACTTAGCCACTTTATCCTTGTATGCCCTCTTTATTTGCTCCTTTGCTTGATCCATAAACTCATAAATGAAGCCCATAGCCAATCTTTCCCCATCCACCAACCGCGACACCTTAACTAGTGGCTCAGCAGCCCTCACAATCTCTATTGTGTTTTTCCAAAATATTTCTTCATTAACTTTCTTTTTCAATTCTCTGCCATCCTGTTTGTGAGACCACTGGATTTGATTCCATTCTTCACTAGAAAATATCTTTTGCAAATTTCTATGTTGTGAAAGCATAAATTGCAATGTCAAAAAATGAGTAGCAAATCTAGTGATGGCAGGCCTAGTAATATCCCTACCCCCTATGTGTCTCCTCATAAGGCTCAAAATCCATGAATGATTATAGATAAATTTTGTTATGCTCTTGGCATGATCTACAGTGTTTTTGGCCCAATCTAATTTGCCAATATCCTCAAGCATGAGGTCTATGCTATGTGCAGCCATAGTTTTAAACAACGGTCGTTTCGAAACGGAAACGATCGAGTTGGTCCGTTCCATTGCCCTCCGCAGTGACTCGGTACAAAAAACGGCTTGGTTGGCCAAGTCATGACTGACTTGGCCAACTCAGTCGTTTCCCGTATTGACTCGGCCGAGTCACAAACAGCGGCTCGTAACCCACTAAAACAGCAATTTAACATTATTTTAATGAAATTTTAAGGGGTTTGTTGATTGGTTTGGACTTCAAGGTGTTTTATGCATTAGCTAAATGTTATTTGGCGTCCATTTCCCCCTCCCAAACCCTATTTAACACACTCAAATGCTCTCTACTATTGATATGCTATTCAAATTTCATGGTAATGTTAAATTCTTAAAGTAAAAGTGACATTCTCCTTGATCTTCATTTTCATCCTTTTACTTAAATTTTTAAAATTACCATGAAATGACTCAGGATGTTTGAGAGTGGTTTCGGCCTCATTGGATTTCATATGGAGAAAGTAGAATTTTAGATTTCATTCAAAATCCAGCAGACTTATCAGTTTTTTCAGGATTTCAGGATTGGAGGATTGCAATGTTTCCATTGAATTTTGTCATGTATTAGGGTATGGAACTCGTATTTAATCAAGAGCACCAATCCCTCTATGTGCCTTGATGTTAGTGACATTGGTTGTTGAACTCCTCTGGGATTCGCTCCCAAACCAGGAGCTTCTGAAAATGTCACTCCCGCTCCCATTTTCGCTCTTGCTCCCAAGTAACACAAAGAAGAGAAACCGTTTGGATCAAAAACGAATAAATGATCTAGTTTATGTCCAATACAATCTCCGGCTCAGACAAAACCATTTGTTGAACAAAAGACCTGATTCAAATTTCAGATCCCATTGTGTTGGAACTTGGAAGACATTGATCCAACATCAGATTGGGTAGTGGAGAGTCGTCCAGCAGAGTTTGATCCTAATGAGGATCTTGATTTAGATTTAGATATCGAGACATCAGTTGAACTTGAACATGCTGTTCAGTTGAATGCAAATCCCAATCCACCAGCCTCAGTCTCACAGCCAGCAAAGACTCCAGTTGTAGGTGCTTCCTCTGCTCAGCCACGACAGAAGTGCAACCGCATATCTACTCTATCTCAGGCTTCAGCTTGCATCTGCTGCAGTTGCACAGCCTGCTAGTGGTACCACTTCTACAGCTGCAGTTGGAGATGATGATGATGATGAGGAGCCAAGGGGCCCCCTGTCTGACTCTGATGATGATCCAGAGATTGATCGACATGATCTTGGCTCCTCTGGCAGTAGCTACTAGCCAGTAGCTATAGTACTAGTACTGGAGTCTGGTCACAGTTTACTTTTGTTGTAGAGGCCATTTCTAGCCTCCTTGGTTATGTGTTTTTTGTTTTGAGTCTTTGATCATGTATGACAGTTGACTATGTATTGCCATTGGTTACCATTTTGATATAACGGATTGGTTCATGAGCCTACTTTGATCATATGTTGTCTTCCATCTATATTATAATGCTGTGTGTTTGGAAACACGAATGAAAATCTTTAAAATTATGTTTAAAATCCTTAAAATTATGTTTTTTTATAAAAAAAAAATAATTTAATGTATTTTTTACAACGACCGAGTCATTGAAATTGAGTTGGTCGAGTCATTACCATTTCGTAGTCGGAGTCGGAGTCGATCTTCGGCCGAGTCGGAGTCGGAGTCGGAGTCGATCCTCGGCCGAGTCGGAGTCGGAGTTGGAGTTTTAAAACTATGTGTGCAGCACATGGGGTCCAAAAGATGTTTCTGTGTTTTTCCTCTAACAGTTTACCAGCAAGAACATAGTTAGATGCATTATCTATGATGACTTGAACAACATTAGCCACCTCCACCTCCTCAACAACCTCATCCAATAGCTGAAACAACAATTCTCCATCTTTTACCCTATCAGATGCAACAACTGATTTGAGAAACATGGTTCCCTGTGGCAGAAAATAAGAAAGTTTATGATGGTACGGTTCCTTTGACCGGTCCATCCATCTGACATGATGGTACATGTTGTTCTTGCCCATGAGTCCTTGAAATCTTTCAAATGCTCATTAATGGAGGCAATTTCTTTCCGCAAACGATACCCCCTTAGCTCATGCATAGTAGGGCTTTTGAAGCCTTTTCCAGCAGTATGTATGGCATCAAACATAGGCTCATAATATGGTGAACAGGAAGCATTGAAGGGAATATCAGCATCATACCACCATCTACATATGTAATCACAAGCAGTGTCCCTCAATTCTTTCTTCCAGTGGTCATCTAAAGTGGGCTGCGAAGTTCTACTAGCTTGAGGACCATGTGCATCTGATGGAGAGGATGGTGTGACAGTGAAATAACTTTTGATATTCATATCACCCTTTTTTTCATTTTACCCTTATCCTTTTCTTGAATAGACTCCAAAGAGGGAGGAACATATCAAAAGGGGTTGGATGCATCAGTACAAGGGATAGAGAAAGAACCCTCAAAATCAAAATGGGGTTGGTAGCCATCATTTTTTGTATACTCCTCTTCCTCCCAATTTCAGCCTCTAATTCTTTTTGCCTAGCCTTTTCTTCTTTAAACTTCTCAAAGTTGGCTAACAAATCCTTCCTAATCTCCCCAATTTCTGGTGATTCACATGGAGTAATTTGGCCTCTAATCCCTGCACAGTGTTGTTTCAACCTATTAATGCCCCCATGACCTTTCTTAATTTTTCTATGGCAAAATTTGCAATGCATTTGGTTATCAACCATTTCAACATATGCCCAAGCAGCGTCTTTCACTCTAGGTGCCATTTTTTCACTTGGAAATTAAAGGAAAGAAATCTGAAAATGAAAACAAAAAAAATAGCATTGCTTCAATGTTCATTTCTTTCACAAAAAACACTCTTTTCAATTTCCAGATTTACACAAAAAAGTAAATAAGAAAAAACAGATTTTTACAAGTGAAAAAAAATACCTCTAGGCACACGTTGGATGGGTTTTATAGGGTTTAGGAGAGGGTAATGGACCCCAAAGAACCTAAAGGCAGATTAGAAATGGGTTTGGGGTCCCCAAAAATCAAATTCCCAAAAACAACCCGCATTTTTCTGCCTTTTTAGGGTCGCTGTCACCGAGCCGACCGAGTATGCTCGGGGCTCGGCCACGCTGGCCGAGTAGGCTCGGACTCGGTCGAGCCGGCCGAGTAGGCTCGGACTCGACCGAGCCGACCTGGTTATTACCGAGCCAGCCGAGTCCTTAGACAACTCGGTCGGCTCGGTAATAACTGGGTCAATCGTTCTGGTTTGAAGGCTGAGTCGGCCCAGTGGGGGCATGACTCGGACCAACTCGGCTGAGTCGGTTTTGAACCGACCATTTTTCAAAACAGAGATACAAACATATACATGGAACAACATGCCCTTAAGGTCTTCAATCATTTTCTTTTGACTCCTTGACTCACCTATAGCACTTAACATGTGCTAGACCTATTTCAATGAACAAGAAACTCATTGACATATATTATCAAAATAATATTTCTTTTCTTGAATAAATACAAATATCAAAAGTACATTTATGAAGACAGAACCTAGTTACATTTCCTTCAACAATGATTGGCCAATAAATGCGATTCAAAGGCTCTGTGGGTTGTGTGTAGGATGTCATGAGATTGTTATGAAAAGAAGTAGGAAAATACAAAGGAAAGGAAATCATATAAACATCAATTATTTTGAGAGTATAAAATTGGAAAGAGCTACTGGACATCCAACATTTTTTTTTGCATATCTGACTGAGGGTTTTAAGTGGACATCACTGTTGCCAAATCCATCACTTTTAAAATACATTGGCACCACTATGTTGTGAAGCATTCCATGCTAACCCATATTGTATTTGAGTAGCAGAAGATGTACTTCATTTATGACTCACTTTAACAAGTTTCCATTGAACAAAATCAAATTGGTTTGCAGTATCAGAGATGGTGGATTGAGCATAGAAAATATGCTCATTAATGGAATGGCTTAGGATGAGAAACAAGCCTCACAGGACTTGGCCTTGGATAAATTTGGTAACAACGTGCGAATGTGTAGCACACCTGAAACAATTTCAAAACATTCTTACACTAGTAAACAACTTTGACCTCAACATTGGTTGTTTACCAAAGGAACCCTCACAAGTGGATATATCACTCTATATCATCAATTAAAAATACCAAATGAAAGAACTAAAGCGATACATGGGGCCATTAAGTGGTTACATAAAGAAGATGTGATTCCTATTTCTTGAAAAAGAAAATATTAGTATCAAAGGGCTTTTGCATTTGGCATAAAATTGATGTTCTCATTGGAGTGTACTCATGCTCTATTCTTTGAAACAAAGGCATATGGTGTCCATATGAATGAATATATTGACATCAATGAAAATATTCTTTGGATCGGAAAGAAAACTGAGACAAAAACAACATTTACAGGCAGGTTGGACCATCTTGTCACAAGAGGCATGCTAGCTGGGATTACATGAAAAAAAAAAAATCCCACAAAACAATGCAATTAAAAAGTTAGAATTCCAAGGACTATCGCTGAAATGGCTATCCTAGTTGGAATTTTTAACTACGAGGAGATAGATGCCACAAACTCACAACAACTAGCTGAATAGAGCAACACAGCCTATTTTATGTAAACATCAATGAGGAAAATGGTGTTCATACACATAGACTGTAATCCCAGCATAGAAACCTCAACTACAATTCTGGATGGATAGACATCAAAACAATGCCAAGGGGACGTGACCAATGCACCTGAATAAACAAACATTGTGACGTCAACAACAGGATATTACATTGAATGCCTTGATAATATTCCACATTATGCATTGGATTGGGATGTGTTACAATGATATTTCAGACTTTTGCAGGTGAAGCAGATTCAGACGAAAGAGGTGTGTTGGATTGGGATGTGTTACAATGATATTTCAGTCATTTGCAGGTGAAGAGGATTCAGATGAAACAGCATGCGTTACCAATTTTAGGGTGTCATACCATAATTTAGCCCATGTCAAAGTTTATGGCCCTCTGACATCAATAGAGTGCATTCATATTGGCAGCCTGATATTTGCAGTAAGCATGCCCGTATAACAACAAAACAACGATATTAGCAAAAATATTTGGACTAGTGGATATGTGTTGGTATGAATCGGTATTGCTGCATGATTCTTGCCATTGCAAATCGGCCAGTGTTACAGAAGCAGCGCTATAACTGTATTTTTGGCCAGCATTACAATTGTATGCAACGTTTTTATGCAGCTTATGAGGTTGGCGTGAGTATGGAGTTAATTTATGGAAGCGTTATTTTTATCATTATCCTTGTCATTAACGCAGCTTTATTATGGAGCAGCATCAAAATTCTCTGAGATATCATGAATGTGCAGTAGAATAATTAGGTACAACAGAACAATAATGTACAGTGGAATAATTATATGCAACATTTTTATTGGAGAAAGTTATTTGATTCCTTCAGCATTAATTACCTTGAAGCAGCATTAGTGGTTATTATTGTTTAAATGGCATTATTATCATTATCAAGTGTTCGTTGGCATTATCAAGCATTCATTGGCATTATTATGATCACTGCACAATAGCCTTATTGATGCACAATAGCAATCATGAATGCGTTGTAATATTCCAAGCATATGGATATATGCAGCAAAATTATGGATATTCCAAGCATATGGATATACACAACAATGTTATACTATTCCAAGAAATTATCTCAGCAAGTCTTGCTGTTAACGCAATGTAGCAAGTCAATGGTTTAATGCAATGCAATAAGTCAATGGTTTATATGAGTTGATGTTAACGCAGCAATTAATGGTGAATGCTTTCAATATTACAATATTGATGTGCAATTACAATATTAACGCAGCAATATTAAAGTCCAATTACAATATTAACACAACAACCATGGATGCATTACATATGGAGCAACAACTTTATATACAGAACAACAGCATTATATACTAATGCAGCATATGGATTCATGGTATTAACCCAGCAGCATATGGTATTGTGGTAGCATATTCCAAGCATTCATGCATATGGATATGCAGCATATTATAACACAGAGTCATTATTATATTATTTGAGAGCAGCATATGGGTTGGCACATAATTTGAAAGCTACAATTTGGAGAGTGTTAATATTGGAACGAGGATATATGTATTTGAACTATATATGTTAAACTATTTATGATATATTAAATTGATATGGAATTGAATGGAATTAAGCTGTGAATGGTTTGGCGGAAGACCGCATAGTTTTCTAAACCGTTTGGTAATGGCTTTGGTTTGTAAGAAAAATAGTTATCAAGAAAAACCATGAGTTGTTTATATAAACCAAGGGCTGATTTAATGATGAGTGGAATTCATATGTGGATATATTTGGTGTTTCTTTTTATCATAGTGCATGAGAATTTATTTGACAGGTAAATTATTATTGGAATGTGTCAGGCATGATCAAGCAATTGCAAGTGAATATTATCTTGGTGAATAGGGTTGGTGAATATTATCTTGGTGCAAAGCTTAGGTGAATATTATCTTAGTGAAAACGTTGGTAAATAGTGAATATTATCTTGATTATCATGGTGAATAGTTTTGGTGAATATTATCTTGGTGAAGTTGGTGCATAGTGTTGGTATCTAAGAAACCTAACACGGGGATTCGGGATTTGTCGGATATGGGGATTCGAGTGTCGGATTCGAACATGTTGACACCCCGGAACAGGGGACGTTCGGATATGTTATATATATTATTTTACTAAAAATAATATATATAAATTGAAAATTAGATTTTTTTACACAAATTCTCATTAATGATACAAATTCATTGATTTCAAACATAGATCTTCATCTAGATGTAAGTTTTAATGTTTACAAAGTAAGTTAGTAATATTATACCATGCATGATTTGGACCCTTTCTAAAATAATCTCAACTTTATTCCGAAAACGGGGAATTTCGAAAATCGACGAATAGCAGGCGAAGACAAAACCCTAAACAATGTCTAGCCGCGGCAAGGGAGGTAAGGGTTTGGGAAAGGGAGGAGCGAAGAGGTACAGGAAGGTACTGAGGGATAACATCCAGGGCATTACCAAGCCTGCCATCAGACATCTTGCCAGGAGAGGAGGCGTTAAGCGCATTAGCGGACTCATCTACGAAGAGACCAGGGGAGCATTGAAAATCTTTCTGGAGAATGTCATCAGAGACGCCATCATTTACACTGAGCACGCCAAGTGCAATAATGTCACTGCCATGAATGTCGTCTATGCGCTCAAGAGGCAGGGCAGATCCCTCTATGGCTTCGGCGCCGCTTCACGCGCGAGCCGACCCCATCAAAATGAAGGTATAGCGGCTGAGGAAGAACGCGCAGAGTACCCTCTTATCCATCCTGAGGCAGCGGCCCCCAGGAAGAATTTCTCCACTCTGGAAGGAAGCACATTCATATCAATGCTCTATCTGCTCACCCAGGATAGCTATTACCCTGTTCTAGATCTGCAAAACTTTTTAAGCTTCCTGGATCTGTCGGGACGGATCTCCCAAAAACTCTCTTCGGCGGAACGCATTGACAGGCTTATTAATCTTTGGACCTTTCCCTCTTCTACTCTCATTCCCCTGCGGCAAATTCAGGAGGAGAAGGCCCTTCAAAGCTCCAATCCTCTCTCTTCTAAGATTTGCGAAGGATGGAGCCGGGTAGCAGGAGCCAGATCTGACCCAGATCTGCATGAAGATTCACTCGTTTTCCAGATCCAAGTCAACCTCTCGAGCAAGACATCAATGCAATGTGTACGCGCAACGGATCTTGTGCAGGACCTTTTGCAAAATCTTGAAGGCCGGCTAGGGATCCCCTCATCTTGCCTCAGACTGGTATACAAGGGTAAGCAACTTACGACTACCCTTCCTCTCTCTTTTTACAGCATTCAGAGGGATGCCTCTATTGTAGCTACTTTTCGTTTGAGAGGGGGTTCCTTCAGGCAGACCTCCTCTGCCCCTTCTTTCTCTTTTAAAGATGTTGTCCGCAAAGATGCGGCCCATTCTCAGCCTTCTTCATCAGCAGGCCATCCATTTGAGGCTCCAAAGCCTTTTCTGGTAGACAAATCAGAGGACATTCCTTCCATCAATCTCTCCCATCCTGGGATTGATGATCGCTATCAACTTTATGCAGAAGCTGCACTTGTATGCAGATTCAATGGGCTATGGCCTCGCACTTCAGATCTATACCAATGGATTCATACCAATTGGACTAAAAAAAGCGAGATACACTTATGTTCAAAAGGATTCTTCATTGTGGTTTTTGACCGAAATGAAGATTATCAGAAGCCCTTAATGGGAGGCCCTTAGTTTTGGGGCTCGGCAGGGCTTTTTCTTACTCCTTGGTTTCCAGACTTCGACCCTTCTACAGCTGTTATCACCAAGACTCCCATTTGGGTCAAGCTCCCGAACCTTCCGACGCATCTATGGCATATTTCAATCTTCATAGCAATTGCAGAAACTTTAGGACGCTACCTGGCTGTAGATTCTTCTCGAAGGGAAAATGGGCTCTTCACATTTGGTAGAATATGTGCAGAAATAGATATAAGCAAAGGACTGTCGGATCAGATTAATCTCAAGTATGGAGATTTCCATTGGACTCAAACCTTGGATTACGAGAACACAGCTTTCCGTTGCCGCCATTGTCATCAAACATGACATCTCCAAAGTTCCTGTCCACAGTACCTCGACAAAAAGAAGATTCCAAAGCGCAAGCCCAAGTCCAAAAGTTGGAACCCCTGTGTGCCTCCTCCGCCTATGGAGGATTTAGATTCCGCCAGTTCAGATGATGAGGAAATAGTTGCAGATGGACAGAACGCTGAGATTCCGCTGGATGCTCCCTTGGATGATTCGGCAAACCCCTCCGTCTCTCAGATATCCCAGAAACGTTCTCATTTCACTTCATCCTCAGATTCTGAGAAGGATATTCCGCCGCCAGGGCAGAACAGTCTTCAACTTGTTTCGGCTCAGCCAAATTCCACTGAATGGGTCAAAGTAAGCAAGAAAAAAGGAAAAAAAAGTCGTGTGATAGTAACAGCCCCCTCAGGGTAGTTCTCTCTGCTTAGTTCCGGTTCTTTGTTATTCCATGTTCTCTTTAGCCCTCTCCTGGTCCTTAGCCAAGGAGCAAGGCGGTGCCTATCTCCATGGGCCCCTTGCTTTTCTGCTTCGCTTGCATGCAAGCTTGATTGTACTATACTCTTATCTTTTTTAATAGAATTAGTCTTTACTCAAAAAAATTAATAATAAAATATAATAATATATATATATTATACCATGCATAGTACCAACAAAATTCAAATACATATCACATAAATGATAAATCAATGAATCAAAAATTCTAAATTCATAAATCATAAAACATAATACATATTCAAGTCATCAATGACCCAATAGGAGAAAAGCAAGATAGTAAGATAAAGACACTAACAGTTGTAGTTTTCTAATTAAGTCATCAAAATCAAAATGTGTTAGATAGGTAGTGCAATGCCAATGGCAAATAGAAATAGAAAATACAAAACAACCACAGGTATACAAGCCTCAAGGCAGTAGGTAGCCCATGACTCATGAGTCATCAATCATCATAGTCATCATCAGAATCAGCATCAATGACCTCATCATCATGGTCACCACTGCTCTCCTCTGCATCCTCCTCCTCCCTTGTATCCATAGTCCTCTCTGCATCTGCTGGTGTGGAGGATGACCCCTCTACAGTATCACCATCATCAAATCTAACAGCCTCTAGCACTGGATCAGTGAGATCCATGTTGGCCAATGCCAACTCAACATTGTTGTCCAGACCCGTATCATCAAGAAAGACATCCCACATCTTTGTCTTTCCCTTCAACCACTCTTCCCTTTGCCTGTAAATAAGGCGAAGGTTGGTGTGCACATACACCATTGTCTCTGCCCTAGACTGCTCAAGCCTGCTCTTCTTAACACTATACAAATTCCTATATGTACTCCAATTCCTCTCGCAACAAGAGGATGAAGTCACCTGAGAGAGGAGCCTCATGGCTAACTGTTGTAGCGGAGGGCTTGCTGCCCCATGATTTGCCCACCAAGTACCTGTTTCTAATCACATCATATCCTGCAAATCGACCAGTGCAAGTGGAAAACTCTTCAAAGGCATCCTCCACCTCATCAAGCAATGCTCTATCCTGAAAAAGCCGTCTGAATGCATTTTTCCTCCCCTGTGAGATTTCACCATCCATGTGAAGAGGGAATCTGCGGGAAGGTCCACCATTCA
>APFE030854383.1:15000-69608 GCA_000404065.3 Pinus taeda | reverse complement strand
AGGCAGGTGAAAGAGAGATGCCTCAACTATCAATGTCATAGGACAACTGTCTGATCTTATGTTGGGGCAAGTAATCTGTCCAAAGTATTTGGACCCTGGGAGTCCTGTAGTTGATGTTCACATCAATGGCACCATCATCCCCCACACCTTGGTTGATCTAGGGGCTGCCATTAATGTGATGACTAGGGACACCATGCTTAAACCCAACCTTCAGAGTTCCTTAAGGAAGACCACAATAGCACTGCAGTTGGTAGACCACTCCACCGTGACTCCCGAAGGGATTGTGGAAGATGTCTTGGTCTCTGTTGACTCTTGGAAGTACCCTGCGGACTTCTTGGTCCTTCATCCAAAGGCAAAACTCACTGGATACCCCCTCATTTTGGGAAGGCCTTGGCTAGCTACTGTGGATGCTTACATCAGTTTTCGAGCGGGAAGCATGACAATCAAGAATGGGCCTATGTCCAAACAGCTGGTCCTATACCATCCTGCCCAACCTCTGCTAGAACATGACTTACCACTCTGGTTGGAAGAAGGAGATGAGGACAAGGTCTACTCTGCACCATTGTGCACAGTGGAGGTCACCAGGGGAGGTCCTCAAACCGAGGATGATTTGATTGAGAACTTAATCCAAAATCCTCCTCCCGGTGCTCTGTCCTTAGAAGAGTTGGTGGAAGATACCCAAGCCAATGCTTTAGTGGACCTCTGTGTGACTGATCCGACCTCTCCTAGAGTTAAGAATGTGGAGTTTGGCTCTGAAAGTACTTTAAATATCAGCTCCTCTCTCTCTCCCTCTCAGGAAAAAGAGCTATGTAGCCTTTTGAACCGCCATTTGGAGGCTTTTTCCTGCAGCTATAACAAAATGAAAGAAATCCATCCTTCAGTCTGTACCCATCATATTTACATTAAAGAGGACTGTAAACTAGTTAGGCAGCCTCAGAGGAGAATGAATCCGGCCCTTAAGGACATCGTTAAAGAAGAATTGCAAAAATTATTGGATGCAGGATTCATATACCCCATCTCGGATAGCGAATGGGTTTCCCCTCTAGTTTTGGTACCCAAGAAAAATGGGAAGTGGAGAATCTATGTAGATTACAGAGAGCTGAAAAAAGCCACCAAGAAAGACCACTTCCCTTTGCCTTTCATAGATCAAGTGTTGGATGGACTGGCAGGGAAGAAGTTCTTCTCCTTCCTAGATGGGTTCAGCGGGTATAATCAGATCCAAATCAGCCCGGAGGACCAAGATAAGACCACCTTCACTTGTCCATGGCTTACCGTTGCCTACCGAGTCCTTCCCTTTGGGCTGTGCAATGCTCCTGCCACTTTCCAGAGAGCTGTATTGAGCATATTTGCTGAGCTGGTTCATGATTCAGTGGAAATCTATATGGATGACTTTACTCCTTATGGGTCTAACTTCCAAGAAGCCTTGTCCAACCTGGGAAAAGTTTTGAACAAGTTCATTGAGATGAACCTTTCCCTCAGTCCCGAAAAATGTGAATTCCTGATGACTGAAGGGACCGTGTTAGGTCATACCATTTCTCGTCGAGGATTACAGGTGGATCCTAACAAAATTGCTATCATAAAAAAGGTTCCACCTCCTCAGAAGGTAAGAGATGTTCGGAGTTTCCTAGGCTTAGCGCGGTATTATAGAAGATTCATTAAATATTTCAGCAAGCTAGCCTCGCCATTGTTTGGCCTCTTAGGAAAAGATGTTGAGTTTAAATGGATTGACAACTGTCAAGGGGCTCTGAGTGAGTTGAAAGATAAGTTAGTGTCCGCCCTGATCTTGAGAGGCCCAAACTGGACCCTACCTTTCCACATCCACACTGATGCCTTGAACAAAGCCATAGGGGCAGCCTTGCGACAAGTTGAGGAGAAACTTCCATATGCCATATACTTTGTCAGCAAAAACCTGTCCAAGGCAGAAATGAACTATACTGTGACCGAGAAAGAATTCGTGGCCGTAGTCCATTCCCTGAACAAGTTATGACACTACATCACTGGTTATCAAACATTTGTACATACTGATCATGTTGCGATTAGATATTTAATGAATAAGCCTGATGTAAATGCTTGTATCATTAGATGGTTACTTTTGTTGCAGCAGTTTGATTTGACTATCGTCAACAAACCAGGTAAAGAAAATGTTGTTACTGACTTCTTGTCTAGATTGGATTTTCCTACAGGTGAAGAACGAACATTGGATGACCAGATTCCAGATGAACATCTATTTTCTATTTTAGTACTCTCTCCATGGTTTGCTGATATAGACAACTACTTGGTCTCAACACAGTTCCCTCCACATCTATCCTCAAAGGAGAAGAGAAGAATCGTGAGGAAGAGTGCCCCATTCACTTGGATCGGGGGCAACTTGTTCAAACTTGGCCTAGATCAGATCTTGAGGCATTGTGTTAGGGAGGAGGAATTCTTTGACATTCTCCTAACGTGTCACGATGGACCCTATGGAGGCCACTTTGCAGCAAAGAGGACTGCCTTCAAAATTCTACAGGCAGGCTACTATTGGCCCACTCTTCATCAAGATGTCAGAAGATACATCAGCCAGTGTGACCGATGCCAGAGGATGGGGAAACCGACTCCAAGGGATGAAATGCCTCTCCAACCTTAAGTGACCCTCGAGCCATTTGAGAAGTGGGGCATGGATTTTTTGGGTCCTATCAACCCTCCTTCAAGGCAAAGGTCTTACATCATTGTGTGCACCGACTACTTGACAAAGTGGGCAAAAACAAAGGCAATCAAAGCAGCGATAGAAGAAAAGGTGGATGACTTTTTAAGAGAAGATATCTTCTACAAATTTGGCTACCCAAGAGAGTTAGTCACCGATCAAGGAAGCTAGTTAACCTCTAACTTAATTGAAGACTTTCTCGCTCATCACAAGATCAAGAATAAGACTTCCACCCCATATCATCCACAAGCAAATGGGCAGGTGGAAGTCACTAATAGAGCATTAGAAGGGATTTTAACTAAGGTGGTGAGTAGCAGCAGAAAGGATTGGGCAGATCGCCTAGTTGAGGCCACTTGGGCCTACAACACCACTTGGAAGAC
Organism: Pinus taeda; assembly: GCA_000404065.3. Classification (NCBI taxonomy): domain Eukaryota; kingdom Viridiplantae; phylum Streptophyta; class Pinopsida; order Pinales; family Pinaceae; genus Pinus; species Pinus taeda. The sequence continues at coordinate 66,548 of APFE030854383.1, read as the reverse complement.
CACAACCAGTTTCACACCTTATGAGCTGGTCTACGGGAAGAGAGCTCTGCTGTCAATAGAGTTCGAGTACAACACATTGAGGATGGTAGCTTAGCTGGACCTAGATCTCATCCATGCTCAATGTGAGAGGTTATTGCAGCTAAATGGGTTAGATGAACACAGAATGCAGGCCCTCCTCCACTCAGAAGTGGTTCAACTTCAGAGGAAGATATGGCATGATTGGCACCTTAATGAAAAGCAATTCCAGCTGGGAGATTGGGCGCAACTGTATGACTCCAGACACAAGGATTTCAAAGGGAAGCTGAGGACAAGATGGCTAGGACCATATACAGTGGAGAAATGCAATGACAATGGTTCAGTCCTTATCAAGACCATTGATGAGAAGCCATCCCCATGCTCTTCAATGGGCATCGAATGAAAGTCTACAGGAAACCCCTTTGGAGGCAGGAGTTCATTGAAACTGTGGAGAAATCAGTGCTGGTAATAGAGAAGGGTTCTGCCTATGTTCCAGCCACACCTTGATCATCAAAAAAAAAAAAAAAAGAACAAAAATATCCCTAGATGAAAACCTCTCTGAGGCACCCAGGGCAGAAATTAAGGGTGAAAACCTCATGGAGGCACCCTTGTTGTCCCTCAGAAAATAAAGAATTTGAATAAAAAGACCTTTGGGTGAAAACCTCTATGAGGCGCCCAAGGTAGATAGTAGGGGTGAAAACCTCATGGAGGCACCCCTACCATCTCTCTCTCTCAAAAAAAAAAAAAAAGAGAAAAGAAAAAAAAGAAAGAAAAGGGGAAAAAAGGAAGCAGGTTTAATCTCTGAAGAATTATTGCAGGTTGCAGGAATACAGTGCGGAAAGGGAGCCCTCCAAAAACAAGGACATGGGTCCATACCAAGTTACCAGGCATCCTCACATACGCTCCCTCCATGGACACTCATTTTTTCTAGGATTTGGACACAATCTGGTCGAGGTTCAACCTCCTATAGGAAGTTTCAGGACTTTCTACACGAAGTTCTGCATTTCTACAGGAAACATCCTGTAGAGCCTTTGGGCAGGCCAGAATCGATTCTGGAGAGGCATTTGAAGCTTGAAATATGTTGATGGGCATGCAGCCACCCTTTTCTTCCAACCACCACTTGTTTCATCTCCTTCCACTCCCATTGCAACAATCTGGTTATGTATTCCTGCATAGTCATGCAAGAGTTTTGTTTCCTCAGATTAATTTTTTTTCCTCCAAGTGACAAATCAAGCATGCAGAGGCTCGCACACTCTACCTGTCAAGGCTCCATCAGGACCCTTCATCCATGAACACAATCCTGCTCGTTTCAGCATGCATCCTAGGAGGAGAAGCAGCGACAGGATGTCCTACAGGAATCCCATAGCAGTTGATTCGGCTTGAGCACATACTATGGAGACATCACCAGCTCAAATCAGACGAGGCCGACGCATGCAACATTTACAACCAGAGGGTCGGGTCCCAAAGTCTTGCATGTAGCATAATCCAATGAAAAAGGAGCTCCAGCACCCGTGCACGAAGCAGCAGCAAGCAAATCCATCATTCCACGTCCCAAAGCGTACAGAACACGTCCATGGCCACACAGGGAAGTGTCTAACCTTATTCGTCGAATTGCATGGACTATACTCTAAAATTTGCATGACTGTGAAATGTGTGGATTGAACAAGTTCGGTGGCTAGTCAACTAGCCACCCACAGCTAGTGGGATGGCCTCGTGGGATCTGAACGAGCCCGGTTATGCCAAAGAGACAGGTAGTTGACACGTGGGAAGTGTCCAGTCGGGGAGAATCGACAGTTTGGCAGGAATGGCAGCAGTTAATGGCAGAGGAAGGATTTGGTGGTCAGAGACACGCCGAAGAATGATGGTCATGACGTTGGCTAATGGATCGGCTTGGACAGCTCACCCCTGCACCATGAATTGCACAGTAATTCAAATTGCTCGGCCGAATAACTCACGATGAACCACTGTCATTTGCACTTGCAACCATTTTGCAGTAGAGTACGCATCCTCCTCCTCTGTAGTTTGTTAGCCCGAGCTTCTCGGCCCATTCCAACATCCTCACGTATCTCAGACTTGTCCAGAAGCACTGTGACATCCTCCAGTAGCCGGAAAAGCTTTCTACAGGAAGGAGCTCTACAAGAAACTCAACATAACAGAGAAACCTAGACTGTCTACGTCGAAGTTGGCAATTCGAAGAGAGGTAGGCCCAAACACACCATTCCCATCCATGATATTTCAAAAGGTGGTGAATTCGACATGCTGGAGTAGGAAAATTAAAAGCAAGTCTACCTGTGAATGAAAGTAGTAGTTTACTTGTGGTTGCATGAAATTTCTTCGTTGGTTTGCATCCAAGATTTTCTCCACGAGTCCTGAAGAAAATTCCTCCTGTAGAAAAAGTTGAAACACTATCAGGGCTAACCGGTGTCAAAAAAATGTGAATTTTACATGGTTATATGTATGCTGGGGGGTGGAAATCGAGCTCTGCACTCTGTCTAGGGAAACCAGAGTCGTCCTTCTGTACACAGGTAGTCGAGTTTTAAAATCGGGGAATTGATACAAAGTAACCTGAGGGATACTGTTTTCAACGTTTTGAGAAGGAAAACATACATAGAATTCCCCTTCTGATCAAAGCACAAGCCAAAACAGAGAATTTTTCACCATGCCAGGAGGGTTTATCAGAAAGGAACCCTCAGATTCCAAGAAACTGCGAGAAACTCCTGAGGTGGTAGACCTATCTACCCGTGCAAATTGGATGAACTTCTGTGACAAAATTCAAGGTCATGATGATGAAATAATAGAGGAGTTCCGAAGGTCCCTAAAGCCTAAACCAAAGACACTAGCCACTATAAATTTCAGAGGGTTGACCCTAAAGCTCACCCACAACTCATTAGCAGAGTCACTGATCTACCATTGGGGATACCCTGGGATAAAGAGGAAAGGAAATTGGGCCAAAAGGCCAAAAATGAATTCTTCCTACCACAGGAACAGTTTTCAGAGGATAAGAATGGGGTCCGGAGAGCCAGCGTACAGCCATTTTTGAGCAAAGTAAGCCTTCAGATTATGAAATATATTACCTGTGAGGGGCATTTCAGTATTGTATACAGTTATCACTTCTCTTTGCTAAACGAAATCAGGCACAAGATGGATTTACCCATAGAACAAAAGCTGAGCATCCCCTACTTCCTCCTACAATCCTTGATTGAGTGTGCCACAAAACTGAAGGAAGGGACACCAGACCAGTTGGCCCATCATGGGCTTATCAAGCTCCTAGTAGAAGATGCACTCCATACCTATATTGTCCCTCTCTCCTGGGAGATTTTTCGCAATATGTCTAAGGATGATGATATCCAAATTTTGGTCGAGGAACTCACTTCCTCCAGTAGCGAGGAGAAAGAGCACATTGAGACAGAAAAGAAAGCCAAGGGCCAGGAAACCCCGGGCAAACCACCAAAGCAAGGACAAAAGGAGAAACAAGAGAAAGGCCAAGCTGCTAAGGCCAAAACTGTGGGTGGAAAAATGACACAAACACCCAGGGAGAAGAGATTGCAGAGCAGGGCAGAAAGGACTGAAAAAGTCCAAGCAAGTGAAGGCACACCCAAGGCAGCCACAGCCAAACTAAAGGAGAAGGCACCCCCAACCAAGCATGCCAAAATAGTGCAAACTAGTTCTACAGGAAGCCAAAAGGCCATTTCTATAGGAAGCCCAAAAACTGCTTCTACAGGAAGCCAGAAAACAAACAGCACAGGACTTTCTACAGGAAGTCTGGAAAAAGGGCAAGGGAAGGAAGAATCTCTTGAGGTTCTAGCTAGGGAGGCAGCAGCTATGTTGGCCACCCTCAGCACATCTCCAAAGCAAAAAGAAAAGCGGAAGAGGGAGCCTTCCATGTATTTTAAGGCAAGAAGAAGCACGAGGATTAAAACTGGCAGACCAAAAGAGCAACAGTACAAAGGACTAATTACAATTGTAGACACCCCATCCAAACAAAAGACATCCATCACATATGAGCGGGGAAGCCCGAAGACATCCACATGGAAAGAAAGGATGGAAAAATTGAACTCAGAGGCCTCTCTACAGGATGCCAAGGCTGCTCTACAGGAAACATTAGCTAGGCTGAAGGAGACCGAAAAGATGGAGGAAAAAGCAGCCAAGTCATCACTGGAGGAAGAGAAGGCTGATACCATTGTGGAACCAAGCCCCTAGCCTAGCCTAGGCTCTCACTATAACTTCTTAGAGGCTGGGAAGATCATTCCCCAAAAATTCACAGTGCCACTTTTCCTCGCACTAGAGGAAGAAAGAGTGAGGACCCACACTTGGATGAAGATCACTAAATCCAAGGGTGTGGTAGATATAGGTCCTCTAGAGGAAAAGCTCAAGGAGACCCAAAAAGAATTGGCAAGGGTAAGACATGTGGAGAGCTACCAACAGGTCAAGCTACGGGAAGAGAATGAGCTGCTTAGACAGGAGCTACAGTTACAAGGACAAAGGGAAGAAGACAGGCCTCACCTCTTGGGAGAAAAACAGCAATAGGAGGAGGCCACAATAGCCAAAGATACCATAGAAGAACCTCAAAGAAAGGAAGGAATGCAAGCTAAAATTGAGACACTAAATCGGCAACCACAGGAAAAAGAATTGCAAGCAAACCTAGAGATAGAGTCTCTAAAATAGCAGATACAAGAGAAGGAGGCCCAACTGGCCTACATGGCCAGTTGGGCAATGGAATCTCTGTAGTGTAGGTAGCTAGCCAAATCCTACACCCTATACCTCAGGGATCAGTGGCTACAATTTCATATCAACACTTTGGCACAGAGAGGTATCACTCAATTCCAAAACCCCAACAATCATGGCTTTATGTAACAACGGTTCATCAGAAGACAAGGCCAAGCTATCAGAGTTCTACTTACATAATTTGGCCCTTTCTAACATGACCTCGTGGGACCCCAACACTGCAGTAGGGGACATGCAACTTATGGCCATGACCTCGTGGCTAAACCATGAAGAAAAGAGAGCAGCAGAGGTCAGAAATGTCATGGACCGGGAACTACAAGAATCGCTACAGATTAGAGCAGAGCCAGGGGATCCCTCAGCATTGATATCTACCCACCAGCACCTAGAAAACAACTCTCAGGCACTGCTAGATTACATGGATTGTCAAGCTCAGGCCATAGCACATTTTGAGGACATGGAACGACTATTGGGGGACAACTTTGTTCATGCTTGCACCCATAGGTGGAACACATTGTCCCACAGCCTCAAAATTAGAGAATACCACACCCCAACTAGAATGAGGGAGGCCTTGGCATGAGTGCCTCTCTACAAAAAGTCCATGCAGAATCTTCAGGTCAACTGGATAGGCCTCAAGTTAAGTCCACCTTTGCTTTTTAGGTCGCTGGAAGGAGGCACCGAAGAAGAGGAGCATAGGCAGTGGGAAGAGGTGGAAAGGAAGGCCGGATTCCATGATAGTGAAGAAGATATTACTTCAGAAGCATAGGATGTGAGGGAGGCAATCAAGGAAATCAAGGATGAGGAGCTGGACTATTTTCTCAGAGGATGAGCAACCCATTTAGCAGAGGGGTGATGATGAGCCCCGAATTGGATAACTTATTGGGCTCATTTTGCCTAATTTTCCTTGTTCAATCCTTGTTCAATCCTCCATTTTTCATAGATTATGCATTTTTTTTAGTATGTTTATGTCATTTGAACGAATAAGGGTGGTCACTCTACCTAAGAGGCTAATACGTGGTTATTTCAGGTTTTTTGGACAAATGTTGGAGCAAAACAAAGCAATCATGGGCTAGGTGACAGTCAAGCTTGAGGTGACGATTCGTAGGGGGTTGTCTTTGACATTAAATGGCCCTTCCTTGGCATCTCCACCCTCAACTCCGAGCTCACAGGCCACCAAAACGGATCCTAAAGGTAGCCAAGCAGATTTGGGAAGAGGGATTGTCTACTAGCAGTTGCGACAGCCGAGTCCCTTGAATTTAGGAGGCCTGCTAGGCCCCTCGTGATGTATAAATAAGAAGGCCTCAGCCTTCGTAGTTTACTTTGAAACTATTTCATTTTTTGCACTATAGTGCTGTCACTTTCAGCTCGTTTTCTTGTAGCCATTGTGGCATAACTTTCGGGTGATGACTTTTTTTTGATAATGACAAGCAGTCCTATTTTGTATCAGCTCTGAGTTCTTTATAGGAGCCGTAGCTCTTAGGGTTGGGTCCAACCTGAGAGCCAAGGCCTCCTTTATGTATTGTTATTTCTCCTTTATGCATCGTTGTTTCTCCTTTATGCATTTGCAAAATTATTTCTATTAGGCAGATTAAATTGTGCTGATTAACTAGGTCACTGTCGATGGTTAGAAAGGATTTTTATGTTTAGATTAATTTGGTAGGATATAAACAAGTAAAAAGCTTAAGAAAAAGGCCAACGAGAACCTTTGGTTTCACCTCTCCCTCATAGGATCAGGGCCTGGGATCAAAGTAACCTTGCTGTCCCAAACAAAAGCACTATTTTTTCTTTGCCATGCAATCACTCGTGTATGGTTTTCGTTTGCAGAAGTTGGTTACATGTTCAGATTTTTGAATGCTTCGTTGCATAGTTAATATACATGGTTTCCTTGCAAATAAACCTTCTGTTCATTCACTTTACTGTTAGCTAGATCAGATTAGGTTGGTATAACTAGGTCTTCGATTACTTGCAAGTCTTTACTGGTTTAGTTGGAAATATACATTGCAGAGCACCTGTACCACTTCTTCATCCACCCAAACTTCGTCAAACCCATCTATTCCATCCCCTAACTAGGTTTCTTGCCTCACATTTGTCATTTTTCCCACATAACCATACCTTTTTGTGCAAACATTGTTTCAGCCCTCTTTGAACAAATTTAGCCATCTACACCTTCTCTCAACTCCATCCACCAGTCCCTGGACCATTTCAAACCCCTATCATACCTCCATACCCACTCCTTCATCTTTCCTCACTCATCCATCCTCCAAAATCCCATTTCTGAACATCTTGTAGAAATTCCTGAACATCCTGTAGAAATTCCTGAACATCCTGTAGAACCCCTACAGACTTCCTGTAGAAGCTCACAAATGAGGTTTCTTGATAGCCAAATTCGGTGAAACTCTCTGGAAAGGTGTTAAGGACCCCTTAGGCCTTCTTTGAACCTTCCCGACTTCTTCCAAGCATTTCTTCTCGCTGATCCACCTCTGCACAGTCAAGAACAGTGAAAGCCTATGCATGATAATTCTGATAACTTATTAAATAATACAAAAATATGTTTTCTTTGGATAGAGGTAGTCTAGAAACATGCATTTTACCTTCCCCGAAGTAATGGCATCTCTTTCAGTAGCTTCCATACTCTTTTTTTTTGCATCAGTGAGACTAGCTGGTCAGATTAGGGTTTGCTAGTGTTTGCGCTTTCTTTCAGCTCTTTAGTTTCTTTTCGCAAGCATATTAGCTTCCTTTGAGTTAGCTTCCATCCATTAGTTAACAAGCTTCTTCTCAAGTCTCATAGAATTTGGCTTGATCCCCTAGCGGACTTGTGCCAGCTGACCGAGTGAAAGCTGCGGCAAGAGCTAGTACTTGTGCATACAGCACCGTCGCTCCCAAGTTTGTTACGAACTACTGGGTTGATAAAAGTAAAGAAGGGAGTCCCAGGAGTTGCAACATTATTGCTGCAATAATGGAGCCCACCAGGCTTACCCAATCGGATTCTTCCACAGGCTCAATGATGCCTATTGCTAGCATTTTGTCTAGCTCTAAGTGGACCTCCTCCTTGTATTTTGGATTTAGGTGGTAAGGCCTCTGCTTAACTGGCTTTGCATTGGGCATTAGTGTGATCTCCATCACTCCTAGATCTCCAATTATTCCTTTCAAATCTGTAAACTTGGTATGGAATAAGTCCTGATATTCATGGAGTAATTCAGTGACCTTGTCCACTATCACGTCATCCTAGTAGTCTCCAATCTTCGCAAACTTGGGTTCTGCCTTCGTACCAATGTTCACCTGTCTAGTTTTCACCTGTGTGGTTATATCAGGGTTCTCAATATGTGGTCCCTGAACCTCACAGTGGCCTTCTATCTCTGGAATGTTAATCTTCCGTGGATCCTCATCCTCTTCTTCAGCAGTTACATTATAATGTTCCAGCGCTCTACTTAGCTGAGTAGCCCATTCAAGTTGCCTCAAGTCTAAAGGATCCTATGGTATCCTAAAGATGGCTACATTTGCCTCTTGTAGTGCCTCATCAATACCGTCAAACCTGTCCTCAAAATTAAATGTCATCATGAATCCTTCACATAAGATATCCCATTCACCTATCCTATGGCAAAGCTATGTTTCTACATACCAATTCATTGGGATAACATCCAGGGTATGATAAAATAGGTGAACCAACTTAGGTTGTGGCTTTTCTCCATAAGCCTACATCCATTTGGCCAGATGTGTGCGTGGATCATTCTACCCATTGTACTTATTTTTCAGTCACATGTTAGGCTTCCCAAATTGTATTCGCATCATTCTCCTACATTCACACTAATCATCAAAACTTCCCTTGTGCATACCCCACCATCTTGCGTCCGTAGCACACAGTAGCCAATCCAAGGCTTGGAAGCATTGTTTTTCGGGAACCTCCCTTTCAAACGAATCCAAAAAGATGTATACCTCATTTAGTCACTCATAAGTAGGTCGATTTCTTTCTTCTCACGACACAGCATCACGTCTGGGTCATCATGTTGCAATTCAGTGTAGTTACTTTGTGTAACTGATTCTGCCAGCATTCTATTTCTTCATCGAAATCCAAAGTGCAGGAACTCTAGCGGTCCCATGTAATTTTCCCATCCACGGTGGGATTCACCTAGTCTTGGTCTCACACTGTTATCTTATAGATTCAGTCTAGTTCATCGTCACTTTCATAATCGAGAACTCGTTCCGTATAGCGCAATCCTTTAGCTGGATCCAGGGGTATTATTATGCGCAATGATTTCTTCTCAAAGATCATCTTTTGATTCTTCAGATTGACTACCCCATTCATGTCAGTGGCCCAGTCGATTCCAAAGAGCGCTAGGTAGGGATTACTATCATCAACAATCTCTATTACTTCAAAATCTGTCAGCGCGCTTGCTCCCTCAATATCCATGGTCACTCCCTGCAGCCACCCCATGGGTATGATTCTTTGCTGATTTTCCATCCTCAGCTGAATCGGGGACCATTGCAGTGCAGGTCTCCGCATTCACTCCCATGTTTGTTTTGGTAGAACATTCACATATGATCCCAAATCCATAATGGCTTGATCCATTTCGTATTCTCCAATCTGCGCAGTGAGTCTCATCTCACACGCTGTCTTTTTCTTATGCTTTTTGATCTTGCGAACTATGCGTATTCACTTAGCGCGGTCCCAAAACATCTATTGATAAGTTCCTGTAACCCTTTCACATCCTTATTGTCGCGCAATAACTTCATACAGGTTTCTAGGAAAGTTGTGAGCATAAAGGGGTCGATCTCTGGCTCAAGCTTATCCTTGCTTCCTGAAGTGGAGGCCTCAACAAAGCTCTTCTTAGCTTCCATGAATTCTTCACGAGCACACTCCAAATCAAACTCAGCGTCTTTTTTCAGGGATTTTCGAACCCATGTACTATCTTCCGGTTGTTTCCCCTTGTCATGTCCTGTCGCGATTCCACTCCGGAGCACTATATTTATGCTCTAATCTTCCTCATGCAGCTCAGACCTCATCCTCTGCAAGTTCTGAGTTGGGGGAGGCGGTAGGCCCCTTTATCACATATCCTAGCTATCAACATAGGACAATCTTCTATTTCATGATCAAACAACATGCAATACTTGCATGACGGGTGTGTGTACTAGTGCAATCACGGGCATAGTGTCCTGGCCCTCCGAAATTATAGAAAATCAATTGTCCTTGACCTCTACCAAGTCCTCTCCCTTGGCCTCATCCGTGCCCGTGAAATCCTATTCACGCCATCCCTGCATTCTGGTTAAGGGGCCGTGTTTCGGCCTGAACCCTGTAGGAAGTGTTGGAAATAATACTGAGAGGGGGGGGGGTGAATCAATATTATCAAGTCAAATTATTTGTCAATCCATACAAAGTTTTGTATACGCTACATCAGTTAGTGAAAACAGCGTGTATACGCAACTTTGGTTAATGAAACTTGTGTATAACTTGAAAAATTATAATTTAATTTATTCTTCAAATGTTGATCATTAATATGTGTGTCAAAGCCATATAAACAGTAACCAAGAATAGAAAAATAGAGCATATAGTCACACACAAGAACACAAGATATAAGGTGGAAACCCAATGTGGGTGAAAACCACCTGCTGCAATTCGTCTCTATCTTCTTTCAATTAGAAACTTCTTTTTACAATGTTTCTGCACTAGTGCAGTCTTATACCACTATGCAGGTCGCTACCTGCAGAAGGCTACTACCTTCTCTCATTCTCCATCTTCTCCTGGAAGGGAGCTACAACCCCATTAGCTCTTGTACTAGCTGATGTACTAGTACGTAGGTGCTGACCTACAGAAGGCTACAGCCTTCTCTTTCTTTCAGGGATCATGTTTCATAAATTTTAGACTGGATCCATGAATAACATCAATAAAACATCAAGTATATCTGCATCAACCAATCTCTTTGTACTGAATCAAACAATCACTTCTCTGTATGCTATATCCAGAGAACAATAACTGTAATCAGACACCAATCCTGAACCCAGAATACTGCAGCAATAAATAGAAGTAGCTAAAACATATTTTATGAGACGTACACTACTTCAAGATGAGGAACATGCATGCATATGCTTCTGTATTAAGGAGAACTAGCATATACGCTTTTTTGGATAACTGAACTAGCATGTATATGAGCCTTTGTACCGTCGAACCTGCGTACAGATCTATAAAAGAAAATTTTCCATTTTCAAGTATTCAGACATCAGTTATACCTAGATTATCAGATTTATAGATCAAAACATGCGCCAAATATAACAGATCAAAATCACACAAAGATAAATCTCTTCAAGCCTTGAGATTTGACCCATCAATAGAACTTATCCATCTTGTAACGCTCAGGTTCCTCCTTGATTCAAATCTAGCTATGCACCATAAACCAATCACCAGAATTCTAGATCTTGCTCCTCTTAAGATATTCAACCCTTGAGTCAGTTTACTTTGCCAAATGATCTCCTCCTTTTTATAGTCTTAGGCCTTATTCGAACCATGGTCCAAAACCATAGAGAACCAATACTTGGGTTCAATATTTTGGATGCAATACCAAGGTCCAAAACCATAGGTCCAAATACCATGGACCCAAAAATAAGCTTTCCCACATGTATGCACTTTTTCTTGCATGAAAGTGTGTGTATAGGCATACGCGACTTTTGATCATCAATCTCGCGTGTATACGCGACTTGGTTAAGAGGAACCTGCGTATATATCTTTTTCTTTCATTCTGAGAGCCTGAACTGAGATCTTCCATCTGAGTGAGTTTCCATTAAGGACAACACCTGTGTCATAGTGCCAAACTTGTGTCATAATACCAACAATCTCCCCCTTTGGACTTGATGGCAACCCCAAGTCACTCAAATTCATTCTCCCCCTTTGACATCAAGGGAAAAGGGTTATTCTCCCCCTAAGTACATGCTAAATTCTCTACTTTGCTGCGCTATCCAAGCTCCCCCTAATTGTATGCAAGGTCTGCAAGAAGATGTTCTACAAGAAGAAACATGACTTTATAAAAGACCTTCCTATCACCAAAGACTCATACATACATCTATCTCCCACCAAATTGGGAATACACCAAGAATTTACACATGATAAAACAAGAACATTACATCAGCCATCCCAGGCATAGTGGGGAAACCAAGATATGCCATTACATGACCTTGACAAGAAAAGAAATACATGACATAGAGACAAAATATCTACAACAAGACTATGATAGTTATCAACAACTATCATCAGCAGCATCTGTCAATTATCATTCAGACCAGCAACCATGTTCTCCCTCTACACTTGTTCCACCTGAAATTAAAACAACTATGAATTTGAACCAATATCTTCTAAGATAATGCCAAAAATGCATTATTAGAAGAATATATGCTCCCCTTGAACCTGCGTCAAATGGTCTCTGTCAGACCCATATCAGACTCTTTTCATCCTGAGCCTGGCCCACTGTTTGTCTTCAAACCAACATATACGTGACTGAATCTACATAAAACAATGTATGTACATGGATTCTTCTTACTAAACTCACATACAACCACTTTTCTATGAAACAGACAAGTTTCAACATCAATATGATGCTCCATACTCCAATTTGACTTTTTGTTCAAGCACTTGTTCTCAGAGAAAATGATATTTGATAGGTATGTGTTGGGTCTTTGAATGCATGACTGGATTTTTTGAAATTCTGATTGCACTTGTATTATAACAAAAAATGGAGATAGGTGGAGTACAAGTGATTTGAATGTCTTGCAATGTTTGCATCATCCAAAGGAGTTGTGTGCAATAAGATGCAGCAGCTACATATTCTGCTTCAGCTGTAGATAATGCAATTGAACTTTGTTTCTTTCTGAACCAAGATACTAATCTGGAACCCATAAAGAATGCACCACCACTAGTGCTTTTTCTATCATCCACGCTTCTTGCCCAATCTACATCTGTATATGCATGAACTGTGAGATCTGTATCTCTAGGATACCATAAGCCATAGTTTTGAGTTCCTTGAAGATACTTGAAAATTCTCTTAACTGCCTGAAGATGCGTTTCCTTTGGATTTGCTTGAAACCTTCCAACTATTCCCACTACATGCATAATGTTTGGTCGGGTACCTGTTAGATAGAGTAGACTACCAATCATGGATCTATAGGTTGGTTGATGTACTGCTGCTGATTCATCATTTGTGCTGAGGCTGCATCCTGTTACCATAGGGGTACATACTGGTTTCAAATCCTCCATCCCATATTTCTTCAAGATCTGCTTGAGATACTTGGTTTGTGATAGAAAAATACTGTCTTTGTTTTGTTGAACTTGTAAACCAAGAAAATATGTGAGCTCACCAAGCAGGGACATTTCAAATTCTTTTTGCATCGCCATGGCAAAGTTTTGACTCATGTCTTCTTCATTGCTATCAAATATGATATCATCAACATACACAACAAGTATTAGCAACTTATCATTATCAATTTTTATATATATATTGCTATATGTTAACCCTTCTGTAAAACCTTGTTGATGGAGGTACTTATCCAACTGATAATACCAAGCCCTTAGAGCCTGTTTAAGGCCATAGAGAGACTTTTTGAGTCTGCATACAAGCTTTGGATCATTTCCAAGGATAAACCCATTTGGTTGCTGAATATACACTTCTTCATCCAAGTCTCCATTCAGAAAGGCAGATTTCACGTCCATTTGAAATACTTTGAACTTTTGAAAGCTAGAAACATCAAGAAACATTCTTATGGCCTCAAGTCTAGCAATTGGTGCAAAAGTTTGTTCAAAGTCTATACCTTCTTTTTGAGCATACCCTTTACAAACAACTTTGGCCTTGTTTCTAATAACATCTCCATTTTCATTCAGCTTGTTTTTGAATATCCATTTTGTCCCTATGACATGTTTATCGTTTGGTCTAGGAACCAACTCCCAAGTGTTATTCTTTTAAATATGCTCAAGTTCTTCATTCATGGCCTTAACCCAACATTCATCTTTGCATTCTTCTCTTACATTTTTTGGTTCAATGGAGGAGAGCAATGCTAGATAGCTTGAACCTTCTGAAATAGTTCTTCTTGTTTGTACACCTGCCTCTTTCTACCCCAAAATTTGAGTTTCTAGATGATTCTTCTGAATGTACCTGGATGGAGTCTTTTCTTCTATCCTTATCTATTCTTCTGGTGCCTCATGGGTTTCTTCTTCATCATGAGTCTGATTTGATGTTGAAGGATAGTCCTTATCATCTTCGAAATCTTCAGATTTTACTTGCCTAGGAGTGTTTCCTTCTTCATCAACCACTACATCAATACTTTCAACAAATTTTCCAAGTCTTTTATTGGAACACTTATATGCTTTGATATGGAGAGAGCAACCAAGGAGAATGCCTTCATCTGCTCTAGGTTCAAACTTGCCAAGGTTTTCATCAGTCTTTTTGATGTAGCATTTGCTTCCAAAAATTTTGAAGTATTTTATCGTGGGAGTCTTACCATACCAAAGTTCATGAGGAGTCTGAGTGCTGTTCACCCGAATGTTTGTCTTGTTGAGAATAGTAACTGCAACAAATGCGGCTTCACCCCAGAAGGTTGTAGGAGTTCCAGACTCATCAAGCATAGCACGAGCAATTTGTTGAACTGTTCAGTTCATCCTTTCCACTATTCCATTTTGCTGAGGAGTCCTTGCGGTAGATAATTCCCTTCTTATTCCATGTTCTTCACAAAAATAAAAAAATTCATCCAAGGTAAATTCCCCTCCTCGATCAGACCTGAGGCATTTGATTCTGCGATTTGATTCGTTTTCAACCAAGGCTTTGAATGCTTTGAACTTTTCGAAAGCTTCGTCTTTATGCTTCAGAAGTCCTATCCAACACAGCTTGGAAAAGTTGTCAATAAACAATATAAAGTATTCTTCTCCTCGAGGTGACCTTTTCCTAGATGGACCACATACATCAATAGGGACAAGTTCAAGCAGCTTGTGGGCTAATCCTTCCTTCTCAGGGAAATTAGTTCTGGTTTGCTTACCAAACTGACATGATTTACATATTGTATTGTCTGGAATTCTGATGTAAGGGAGATCATGAACCGCCTAATATTTGCATGCTTTCCTTATTTGAGAGAAGCTTAGATGCCCCAATTTTCTGTGCCATAGCTAGTGTTCATCATTCTTGCTTAGATAGCATTGTTGTTGTCCTCCCTTGAGTATGTATAAATTATTTGGAGTTCTTATGACTTTGATCATTGTTTCTCCTGTATCAAGCTCACGAGCAATGCATCCATTTGATCGAAATATTACTTCATTTCCTTGGTCACACATTTGACTGACACTCAATAGATTATGCTTTAAGCCATCAACATACATAACATTTCCATCTTTGACCTTTTATTTCAAAAGAACAGAACCTTTACCTTTTATGAGTGTAGGGGTGTCATTTCCAAATGAGACCTTCCTTTCCTTTTCTAAGGCACTATATGAATGAAGTTTTTCTTTATCACCTGTCATATGTTTCGAGCATCCACTGTCAATGTACCACTGATTTTCCTGTCCTTTTGCATATAAGGCTATCCCACATCTCTCTGGTTGTGATTCTTTCTTTCTCCAAGTTTTGGGACTCAATGAAACTTGCTCCTTCTGAGTTGTTTGCCAAAACCTACTCCTACATTCAAAATCTTCATGACCAAAGTTGTTACAAATAGAACATTCTATTTCATTCTCAAGAGCAGAAAAGCTATTATAGGTCCTTTTCATGATCCTAGTCATACTCCTTTGTTTTTTAGATTCTCTAGTCATGATGGTCTTGTAGGCAACACATTGAGCAGCTTTGTGACCAAAGTTATGAAAAGAGAAGCATTGGCCATTGAATAAATTCCTGTGATTATCAAACCTACCGACCAAATGATTGTAGTTTCCATTGACATCCATTCTTGAGGCAAATTGAGAATGATTTACCTGTGGTTGGTTGTAGCTTTTGTTCATCCTTGAAGTAGATTGCCTCCGATTTACTTGGTAATCTTTGTTCATTCTTGAAGTAAATTGTCCCTGATTTACCTGGTGACCTGTATTATGCTTTTGTTGTCGATTGTCAACTTGTTCACTTCTCCTTGCTGCATCAAGTTAAATTTTGGAGGTGGATGGCTTCTGTGCTTGCTTCTGTGCTTGAGACACTTCTTCAGTATATCCAAGACCTGTCTTGATTAGAGGAGAACACTGCACTTTGATAATCTCATCTAAAGTTTTAGATCCTTTAGCAAATCTAAGATTAAGAGCTTTTGATTTCTCAATATCTTTTCTAAGTCCCATAATTTCACATTCTAACTTTTCATTATGTTTTTCTCTTTCAGCAAGTTGGAATGTCAGAGTATCTATAATCATATTCTTTTCATCTAAACAAATTTTAAGTTTAGAAATCTCTTCATAAAGACCTTCTTCATCTATAGCATCCACGAAATCATCATCTTTAAAGGCCATCAAAAGTATATAATCATTACATTGTTCATCTTCATCACTATTTGAAAATCCATCACTATCTTCATGTGTATAATATCTCTTCTTACTTACATTCTATTTTCTATTCCATCCAATTGGTTCCTTACCTTTGTCAAGTTTATCTTTATGAGGACACTTGGCAGCATAGTGACCGACTCTTCCATAAGAAAGCATTTGAAATGTAGCTTACCTCTGAATCTTCCAATCCCTCGTTGAAGGCTCTTGACAAAGTTTGATTCTTCCTCTTCTTCTGACATATGCCCTGACTCATTGTAATCTCCTTTTCTTGAGGCTTTGAATGTGGCTTCTCTCCTGTTTGGTGGCCCCCCTTTTCTCATTTCGTAAGCAGTTAGGATTCCATGCAGCTGTGACATGGTAATGCTCTGTACAATCCGCCTTTCTTCTATGGCAGAAAATTTTGAATCAAACTTAGAAGACAAAGATCTTAGAACCTTTTCAACCAAAGTAACTTCTTTTGTTTCTTCACCCAAGTTTTTCATACAATTAACTATCTCATCGATATGTAAAAAATAGTTAGCCACACTTTCATCATTGTGCATTCTAAGATTTTCATACTGAATTCTGAGAGTTTGTAGTTTTTCCCATTTTACCTAATCATCTCCTTCATAGCTCAGAATGATCTTATCCCATATTTCTTTTGTGGTTTTGAGCTGCATAACCTTGACGAATTCTTATTGAGATAGACTCCCTAATAGAGTATTGATAGCCTTTGCATTTGTTTCACACTATTTCTTACCACTCGTATCTGTAGGAGTTGCTGATGGAAATGTGTATCTTGTTTCCACAATATCCCAAACTTCTGTACCAAGAGATTGAAGATAGGCTGTGATTCTTACCTTCCAATAGATGAAGTTTCTCCCATCAAAAATTGGTTGCCTGATCGATGCCTCTTTTTTGTAGTTGCTCATGATGATAGATCTTCCTTCAAGTGATCAAGCTTCTTTTGAAGGACCTATTCTGATACCAATTGTTGGAAATAATACTGAGAGGGGGGGGGGTGAATTAGTATTATCAAGTCAAATTATTTTTCAATTCATACAAAGATTTGTATACGCTACATCAGTTAGTGAAAACAACGCGTATACACAACTCCGATTAATGAAACTCGCGTATAACTTGCAAACTTATAATCTAATTTATTATTCAAATGTTGATCATTAATCTGTGTGTCAAATCTATATAAACAGTAACTAGGAACAAAAAAATAGAGCAGAGAGTCACACACAAGAGCACAATATATAAGGTGGAAACCCAATGTGGGTGAAAACCACCTGCTGTAATTCATCTCTATCTTCTTTCAATTAGAAACTTCTTTTTACAATGTTTATGTATTGGTGTAGTATTATACCAGTATGCAGGCTGCTACCTGCAAAAGGCTACTACCTTCTCTCGTTCTCTAGCTTCTCCTGGAAGGGAGCTACAACCCTCTTAGCTCTTGTACTAGCTGATGTACTAGTATGTAGGTGCTAACCTACAAAAGGCTATAACCTTCTCTTTCTTTCAGGGACCACGTTTCATAAATTTTCAGACTACATCCATGAATAACATCAATCAAACATCAAGTATGTGTGCATCAACCAATCTCCTTGTACTGAATCAAACAATCACTTCTCTGTATGCTATACCGAGAAAACAATAACTGTAACCAAACACCAATCCTGAACCCAGAATAAAGTAGCAATAAACAAAAGTAGTTAAAACATATTTTATGAGATGTATGCTACTTCAAGATGAGGAACCTTCGTGCATACTCTTCTGTATTAAGGAGAACCAGCGTATACACTTTTTTGAATAACTGAACCGACGTGTATACGCGCCTTTCTACTACTAAACTTGCATCTATAAAAGACAATTTTCCCTTTTCAAGTATTCAGACATCAGTTATACTCAGATTATCAGATTTATAGATCAAAACATGCGCCAAATATAACAGATCAAAATCCCACAAATATACTTCTCTTCAAGCCTTGAGATTTGACCCATCAATAGAACTTATCCATTTTGTAACGCTTAGGTTCTTCCTTGATTCAGATCTAGCTATGCACCACAAACCAATCACCAGAATTCCAAATCTTTCTCCTCTTAAGATATTCAACCCTTGAGTCGATTTTCTTTGCCAAATGATCTCCTCCTTTCTATAGTCTTAGGCCTTATTCAAACCATGGTCCAAAACCATAGAGAACCAATACCAGGGATCCAATACCTGGGTTCAATATTTCAGACGCAATACCAGGGTCCAAAACCATAGGTCCAAATACCATGGACCCAAAAATAAGCTTTCCCACATGTATGTTCTTTTTCTTGCATGAAAGTGCGTGTATACGCATACGCGATTTTTGATCATCAATCCCGCGTGTATACACGACTTGGTTAAGAGGAACCTGCATATACATCGTTTTCTTTCATACTGAGAGCCTGAACTGAGACCTTCCATTTGAGTGAGTTGCCATCAAGGACAACACCTGTGTCATAGTGCCAAACCTGTGTCATAATGTCAACAGGCGGGAATTCGATCCATCATTAATTCATAGCTCCTACAAGTACGCTCATCATGTCCTATCGACCTACAAAAGTTGCAGAACAACTGTTTCGTGTTTTCACATACTTCTATAACAAGTGGCAATTATCCGTGGCATGTTTTCCAGCTACTTGATAGATACACAACATAAGGTAGGTGCCACGCTAGGTCCTGCTTGAGCTTCCAACCTTAAAGGCATCGTTCCTCCTCCTGCAAGGTAATTTGTAAAGACCGAGCAGTGGTCTTTGTCATGACCCTGAATCTTTCATTTTGCACAACATACCTCTTCGTGTACTTCTAGCCGAACTGTCCTATATTGCTTCAAGCTTTGCATCTCAAGGCACAGATTCTTCAGCTATGCGTGGATCTACTAAAATCCTAGATTACGATCTTGCATTAGAGTCTCACGTAGTCTCATGGCAATCTCCAAGGCCTCTACCTGAGCTGTTAAGACAACACACTCCTTAAGTGTGGTAGTAGCGAAGCCACAAACCACTCGTGATGTTGTCCATCTATCAAATTCATGTTGGCTTCATGAATCGTACATTTTAGCCTCTGATCTAGTTCCCAAGGTGTCTTGCCTGGTAGCATCGTGATCCCTTTAAATCCCACAATCGACTGCACTTCATATTTTGGCCTGCTAAATTCCCTATTCAATGCTGCTTGGATGTCTGCTACTCTAGCATTCAGGTTATCACTGGAGTACTTAACATACCAGGTTAGCGCATGATCTTGAAGAGCACTAACTAGTGTTTCCTTTTCTATGTGATCATTTGTAACACCTTGAGCTTCCCTTACAACCCTTAAAATGAACTAGAATTGGTCTATATCCTCATTTCCCAAGCCTTTCAACAAAGGAAACTTCATTGTATTCGCCATACTGAATCATGGTGGAGGTGGTACAGGTGAAGTTGGAGGTGATGGCGGTGAAGCCAGTGGTGGTGTGGGTGGAGGTGGTATTCGTGGAAATCCTTGTTTTATCTGCTGAATAGAACTTCCCAGAGAGACCTTCGCTATCCCTTCTTCATCCCTTCGTGGAGGTGAAATCAAGGGGCTATATTCTGGACCCTTATTTCCTTTATTTTTGTAACTTTTTTCACTTCACGTAGTCCCAAACATCAAGGTAGCTGCATAACCCATTTTTTGCACAACAACATTTTAATCCAAGTATTCAAATATTTTACGTACTTACCTCGCAGTCCCTTGAAAAATCGTCACTCCACCTCGCTATACCTGACTCAGGTGTCGATCACGAATTTAGTAACAAATCCTCCTATGATGTGATCGATCCAATGATCGACAACACACGTGATCTTATCCTCTGATGCTTCCAACCTTTGCACTAGCTCTGGGGTCCACACAATAGGACCATCAAGCTTCCTTGGCTTTCTTCTAGCTTCACGATGCACTCGTATAGCTCAATAGGAAAGGAGGCAAAAAATATTTCGTGGATCTCCGTATACAGGTATCAATCCAACCACTGTTCATTTGACAGTTGCGGGTTTCTATTTTCTTGTGCCGCGATCGTGAATCCTTCTATCCAACCAGCCTTTGATTTATTTCTTAGTTGTATTCTAGTGATACGACATCACACATCTCTAATGCAAATTCCGGTCCTAGCAACAAAACCATTTGTTGGCTTGAGGGGGCCTCACCCAGGTTTAGTGTTAGTTAGCCAAACAAATCCCTACACTACTGGCCCTTTCGATATCAACCCACAGAGCATGGACTGAAGTCTCACTCGAAGCAGTATGGGGGAATGCTAGGACCAAGTTTCCGCACCCTTGAGATGGATGTGATGTCATTTTATCCTAGCTATACATGCCTTCGCGTAGGTTACTTAGCCCTCTATTCCACCCTTTAGTACCTTTGCAAAAGGATACAATTGGCTTTCACGCAACCCTAACATGGGGCTGATATACTTTCGTGCTTCTAGGGTGATGAACTGTGATATTTCCCAAACTACGCTAAGTATCTTACTTGTCTTATTACAGATCTTAGTTAGCTCCGCATAAACAGATGTTCTTACTTACGTTCACTTAACCAACACAATTACATATATTCACGCATCATATAAGATTTATAAGTGAAATTCATATCAAAACATAACTAGATGCATAAATAGGAAAGAAATACGCAGAAATTGTAGAATACTTCTTTGTATTGATACTTTCGAACAATTACAGACTTGACCCTCCCTATGTACTCAGCTGCATGGGTCCATGCACTCAACTGTTGACTTTTAGGCCTCTGTGCACTCAGCTGTAGAGCCTCTACCTATGCTATGACCCAATTCTAAACTTCTACTTCATAGCTATCTCTAATACATGTTCAATATTCATTTTTTCTCTAATTAATGCTTCTAACTACTTAGAGCTTAGCTCTATTTATACAATCCCATGGTTCATAGACGATGGGTAGATCTTCTACAACTGACATTACATTTTCAAAGTAAGGGTGGACAACCCTATGACTCTTTAACATCTACACGCTACACAACCACAAAATTAGAAGTGTTTACATTTTGATTACAAAATTGGACCAAAATATGGGCTTTTAGCCCCAAAACTGCCCTTGGGAGATCCCGCGCCCAACATATATGTCATGTCCTTTTGTCATCTGGCTACTCTATCATCTGTCCATGCTTTAGAGTATTCATCAAATAGATGCTTGCTTGTTCCCATACTTTGATTTTGTAGCCCTTCATAACTTCAATATTAAATAGTGCTTTTGTTGGATGGCTTCTTTATCATGACATCTTTATGTAGGTATCAACATACTGCATTCATGTTGACACATCTCCCAAATATATTCATTGTTGTGGAGGTTTGTCGTTACACTAAAACCCGCAGGTAGTGGTAAACATTACAACCCAGTAACTAGGATCCCCAGGGTGGAAATTATGGATTCTATAGAGGTGAAGTGATTCTTCCAACACCCCCCCCTCAAACGCAGCTCGGGAATCAAACCTGGGTCCAAGCTCTGATACCATGTGGAGGTTTGCCATTACACTAAAACCCGCAGGTAGTGGTAAACATTACAACCCAGTAACTAGGATCCCTAGGGTGGAAATTACGGATTCTATAGAGGTTCGATGATTCTTCCAACAATTGCTAAGGGTCTACATATTTTTCCATTAGAGTCTTCATATCTTTTCAGGCAATTTTCTAGTTGTGTTCTTCATCTTTTGGATGTTGATTGCCTTCAGCAGGGTCACATATCTCATGATCTTTTCCTTCCTTACACATTCCATTCCTAGGTGTCTTTAAGAGTGTTCTAATCAGAGTTATGTAATTACATTCAACCACCTCATATTTCATATGAGGATATATTATGTTGATTTCATCTAGTGTGAATTATCTCTTTCTGCATCCTTTCAGTGGAGATCCTTTTTCCTTCGATCATGCTTCTCAAGATAGAAGTATTGATTTGCAACCATACGACATGATATTATAAAACTTAAATACAAGCATACATACTTCATTTTATATTTAGATCATATAGGCTTGTTCCAACAACTTCCTTGATCTCATGTTGATCATGTTAACTTCTTTTACTAGCTTCTTTACCAATCCAATGTACATGCACCACTTAGACATCAAGTACAAACTAGTTATGTAGAAGCACGAATTGATTATAAAAAAACATTTATAGTAGTGGGAGAATTTAGATTTTTTTTTTAATAATCAGTAAGAGATTGCACTCTTAATTACTTTAGTCATCAAGACCAGGTTTGATACAAAACCTAAGTCATATCAGCAATTCAATCATGATTAGATAACTTGAGAAACCATATGATATACTATCTACTAGAGCTTTTGGTAAACCTTAGATTTTGTCAACATGAATTGCTTCTACTAGGGCTCGATGTAAACCCTATATTTTCTATCTATAAATTCTCAACACACAATTTATAGATTCATATGAATACACATACTAGAAAATTTGATCATTACTAGGATTTAGTTACAAACCCTAGATTTCCATCATTATCCTAGAACTCTCAAACTTTGACTAGGGCTTCACTATCAAACCCTAGATCTCATAATCTTTAGAAAATTTGATAAGCGCATATTTCTAGGAGATAGCCATCATGTATACACACATTATATAGTTAGACAATACATTGACCAAGACTAAGCTAGGAAAGGAAACACGTACCTAGGGTTTCATTCCTTGGACTTTTCATAGCACGAATCTTGCTTGTAGACCTAACCAAAAATTCGGTTTTTGGTTCATTGTCAAAGAAAATTCTACCAGAACTTCAAGGGTTCAATATTTCAACCTTAATAGGTTAGATCTTCCATGATCATATCAAAAAATCGATTATGACATCACCAATAAATCAACGAGTATAGGAATTTCTTCATTGACAGTCCTAAAGACATCAAGAAGAAGTCTTTGACCTATGGTAAACATATATTGTTCATGAAACCCATGATGCAAGGAATAACAATTTTCTTCATAATATTATTGTTACAAGCCATAATGAAAATTGAACCTAGTTACTTTTCCTTCAACAAGAGTGGCCATGGAATTTAGTGGTATTGAGGAAATGAAAAAAAAATGAAAAAATCTCCATGAATGATATTTGTATCATTCCTTTTCAAAGAGAATACCTTCAAAACATTACCTTTCTCACTTCAAAAAACATTAGCTAATTTGAAGTAAAATAGAAACAAGCAAAAACCTAGGAGAAATATGATTGAAAACAAGTGTCTAAAACAAAGTAGATGACTACTTTGAATGTTGTTGTTGCAAGAAAACAATCAAAGTCACAAACACCTACTTTTTCTAACATTGAAAATATTTAATTATAGTGTGGAACTATTCCGTGGACCGAGGAGCATCTTCTAATGTAATTCCCAACACTGTTTGCAAAAACATTAATCCTACTCCTACCAAGAAATATACCCACATTATTCAATTAGACAAGTCAGATGTAAAATTCATGGGTGGATTTAAGGATTGTTGGGTGCGAATTATTTCTAATGTAAGAAATCAAAGTAGAAGAAACTCGCATAAATCACATAATGACAAGTTTGGATCTCTCTGAAATGAAGTGCGGATATCTCTGACTGGAAGCTCGAATTACCACAGGTTCAATAACTTTGTTTCGGTACACAAAAATGAAGAAGGGTATAACTACATTAATCATGGTTCAATCTAAGCTTAAAGGTATGACTATAGTGGTAAGGGATCAATTCTACAACAATGAATATTTCAGTGAAAATCAGTGAGAAGGTTTCGATGACACTATAGTGAGGAGGTCCTAGAGCTGATTTATATTATAGTGATGCTCTCTTGGTGGCTTTATAATGCAAATGACGACTTGATGGAAGGAGTCTCTAGTTTAGATTGTAAGGGTCTTAGTCATCTCATATTGAATCTAATGAAGGAAGAATTTGTAACTGGGTTTTCCCCTCGAAGGGGGTTTTGTCCTAGAAATGTGCCTATATCTTGTTTTCTCCTATTTGTTGCTTAGAATTAATCTTGATGATAAGAAAATATAATTAAGATATCTAATACTAATAATGAAAACATAACAAGTTAATGTCATTAGTAATGGACGTGCTAATGGTGCAGTGACATCTAATGCATTGAGACATCTCTAATTCTCTATGGCCTTTGGGTAGTCAAACAAATTCATATATGCATGGACGTGCTAATATATGCATGGAAGTGCTAAATGGTTCGTTACCATATAATGTAATAGTAATGGGAAACCAAGATTATTGCATCTCTGTGTGGACCACAACCAGTCCACACCCTATTTTTGTTGGGAAACAATTTTTTACCTGTGTTCTTTGCAATCAAATAAGAATTGGACAATCCCTGTATTGCTTGTCCTTGTGTGAGTGTTTAGATGAGGGTGTGTGTTGGGCCTCCAAAATGTCTTCAAAATGTCATACACTTTCACTTTAATTCTCACTTTATTGCCACATTTCATCACCTTGTCATCACATAACCCTACATTTCCATTACCATATGGGTTCATAATTGTATTTTCCAATAATTATTAATTTCAAGTATTTAAAGTGAATTTATGATTAAAAGTTAGCAAAATAACATGTATTTTCTTATACCTAAAGGTGGAATGAGTTTGGTGACACGTGTAAGTGATT
Source organism: Pinus taeda (assembly GCA_000404065.3). Classification (NCBI taxonomy): domain Eukaryota; kingdom Viridiplantae; phylum Streptophyta; class Pinopsida; order Pinales; family Pinaceae; genus Pinus; species Pinus taeda. Next base: position 41,680 of record APFE030854383.1, on the reverse strand, counting down.
TGGAAGGCTCCAAGACACTCTTATGTGGCCTCCAAGACTCAAATTCGAATTCTCTTGAAGATTCGAAGGAGATTTGGGATAGGGGTCAAGCATATCTCATGGAGAAAAATCATGGACAAAGGAATATGTGTCTCATATTGGTTGTAACCATATGAAGGATTTGTGGATCTAGGAGGGATTAGTGGATCTCCATTAATGATTTAGTTGCTTATGTTTTTGTATAAATAGGAGTACCTCCTCCATTCCAAAGGGAGGACTCTTGGAGCATGTATCCTAACTCTTGATGGAATAGAATAAAGTTTTATTTCTATAGTTTTAGATATAAATTGTCTTAATGTAGTATATGGAATAGTTTGTCACTTTGTTCTTAAAAGAATTGAGCTCACTCTAAAAGGATCAAAGAAACATTTTATTTCAGTATAGATTTTATTTTCATTTAATTACTTATATGTTTGAATATTTTTCATTATTAATGAATGAATTTTATTTTAAATCTTATCAGCATATGAGCGGACAACCAAGAGTCTAAGTTAGGCTCTCCTTCTATTTGATTTGAACAATAATTAAAGTTCATTTCCTTTTCTTTATTTCAAGTTATTTTTGAGTTTACGATTTAATGCAATGGTAATGTTGCTGGAATAGAACTATGAGGAAGGACAACTAGTACTTCCTAAGTTAGAAACCTCTTCTCTTGCTTTCTATAGATCACATACTGCTACTCTTTAGTTTCTCTTCTTGAGAATAGTACTGTGGGGAAGGACAACCAGGAGCTCTCGAATTAGGAGCCTCTTCCTTCATTTACTACATCTTGAATAAGAGACTTTTTAGTTTTCTTAGCTTAGAGTTATTTGCTTACTCCTGCATATATTTTGTTGGCATCATCATAAGCTTACGAGTATCCCTGGTTGATAATTTAATGAAAATCAACTTAAGCAATTGAATTGCCCAACATTTCGGTGTCGTTGTCGGGAATGGTGCTAAGGGATTAGGCATTAGGAATTTAATTCATTACCAGTATTTTTATTTGGTTTGATTCATGGAAAAGCTAACTCATGTTGAAAGGATGACTTGTGAAAATAAGATCTTAGTAACATGGGGAAGTATACATAGGGGTTATTTTTGAATCTCATTTTTTATTGCATATATAAAGCATGATAAATATGATGCATAAATTTGAATCAATCTTTGCACTATAAAAGTTTCGAACTAATCCATTTATGGACTGGAGATCTAGAATGATATTCAAGCATTTGGAGGGGAGCCAAGAGAATGAGGACTACATTGAAGATTGGTTTCAAAAGGTGACTAGAGCACAACATTCTTCCATTCTTCAACAAATCCTTGCATTTAATCCAAATGTGCAATTGATCTCTCATATCCTTGCAAACATTCAGGTATATTTTTCTAATTTAGATGTGAACATACTAGAGATTTTGATCCATAAATGGCTTCATTGGAAATACTCCTACACTTGAAAATAAAAATAAAACTATCTTTCTCAAAATAGAGTAGGATAGAATAGGAAAATAAAACAAAGCTTGGAAAGTTTTTATTTTAAGTTTTTTATTTTCAAATTTGATTACATTTATTTCTTGGAAATTTTGGTGGTGTAGTAAGACCCACCTCATTCACTAACCATTGGCAAGAAGATCTACAATCAAAGGGATATTTGTGAAGAAGGAAATCAAGTGGAGTTTAGAGAGCTAAAATTTGAGGTTTGAATGATCAATTCTCCTTCCTTTGTTTTTCAAAATTCCAAATTTTAATTGTATAAAGAATTGACAAAAACTCTTGAGTATGCTCTCTTCTTGCGCCTTGTGCAACATGGAAGACCAGAGAGAAAAATTAGATAAGTTATCTTTGAAATTTTGCAATAAAAAAAAAAAAAAAACATAAATTTGACAAAATAACTAAGAAATCTAAATTCACTATTTCATTCTAAAATTCATTTAAAATTTGATCTTCAAATTTCAAATAAGATTTTCTCAATTTTTTTTTCTTTGTATATAAAAAATCAAATTTAAAAACAAAATAAAGCAACACAAAACTAAATTAAATAATAATAAAAAAAAAAACAATAAAATTATAAAAGAAAACAAAACACATTAAGAACACAAAATTAAAAACAAAATTAAAACAACACGTAACAACAAAACCGAAACCTAAAAAAAACAAAACATAGAAATGAAAACCAAACTACAAAACCTTGATGCATTGTGAATAACAAATAAAATTAAAATAAAAACAAATGAATTAAACTAATACAAAAGATTAAAAAAAAACCAATAAAACAAAATCCAACCCATGGCATACGTTATAAAACCCACGACTCATAAGCTTGTAGATTTAATAAAGGTATGGCAGAAGATAAAAATGAAAGTTTGAACAAACGAATGTCACAATTTGATGGTGGCTGGAACATGGCACGCTGGTGAAAAATCTGCAGCTTCTACATGGCTTATCGCAACTTCAAATTCGTTGTTGGGCTTAAGGCCTTCAATTCAAGTTGCAACAAAGAAAATGAAAACCTGTGATGTGACATTTTGTCAAGCTTTTATCGCCGTAGTTTGTGTAGTCGGTAAATAGATTTGGTGAATAATTGTAGGCCAGCGGAAGAGTTTGAGTTTAACTTAAAAAAAGTCGGTGGTGTGTTAAGAGCTGCACACGTTCACATAATCGTGGAGTTGTTACGAAGATGGCGGGGTCAATCCCGCTTAAAGCTATATTTTAAACACATTACAAATATTCACACATTAAATACCTAATTTTCCACTCAACTTTATAACTTGTGGTTCCTAGTGAACAAGTCTAGAGTTTGAACTTTATAAATGAAATTCATTGTTATATTTAACTCATTTTGGTCAAAGTGTGGTTACCATGTGACAACGCTAGATTGGTCCACGTGGCAGTTCATGATTGGTCTTCAATATCGCTCAACAACTTGCCACATCATTGTATTGTCGTGACAGTGTGGCAACTCAATCTGCCAAATTAACAGATGCCATGCCATTTTTCCACTTTAGATTCTCACTTCACCATCCGACGTGGGACCTTTTGGAGATGCCACATGGTACTCCTGGTGCCACGTGGCACCCATCTTCAATTTTCATTGTTTTGCTAAAAACTTCAAACATGCGTAACTTTCTCATACGATGCTTGTTTGAGGCAATTCAAACGTCCTTGGAAAGATCTTGGTAAGCTCTACGCAATGAGATAGGTTTCAATAACATTTGAGACAATAAAAAGATGGTCAATTTTTATGGATTTTAAAGCAATTGGACTTGGAAAAAGCATTAAATCATTAAAAACGTGTTTCTAATATGAATTTGCTTTAATTTGGTTTTTGAATCACCGAAATTCGATATCAAACAAAGAAATTATCAACAAAAAACTAATGGGTAGTCCAAGGTGCACTACTTCCCAACAGATAAAAGCGCATTTTTTTTGTTTTTATTTATCTTCCTTGAATTTATCATATTAGCACTATTTATGAATTTGTTGTGTATATATCGTATGAAGAGGGATTGATCACCTCTCTCCTTCGAGAATCTTACGTTTTATTGCAGATTAGTGCTAGGTTTTTGCAAGTTCGAGGAAGATCAAAGAATACCAATTTATGCACAAGTGATTTTCAAAGACCAATCTATTTTTGAAAAAGGAACACGAAGAATTCAAGTCCATTTCAAATCATGTCCATAATACCATTGCTACTCATTCATTTTCCTCTTTCTAAGTTTACCGTCCATCCATCAATATCCATCTTGCTAGAGCATAACTTCAAATCATTTTTCCTTTGCAAGTTTCACACTTTCCTGCATCACTTACATTTCACTTTTAACCCATGAATAAAGTCATTCAACTCACTTACAATGTTGAGTTACCTCATTGTCCTTTTCCTTTTGCAAAATAAAACCTGCTTCATAAATGAAAATTCTCCATCTATGGTCCTTCAAAATCATTATTTCGTACTCGCATTAGATGATGGAGGATTCATCAAGGCCTTCCTTCTAGCAACTCTTGACCCATCGACATCTGCACATCATTTGGGTTTAAGGCTAGAGTTCCTTTTTAGTACCTTGAGGCTTGCATGCCTTAATGGCAAGTTCTCTCGCCAATGAACATTGGGAATGCATCAATGCCCCATATTTGTCAGATCTTCTAGGTGACTCGACTTCAACTCATTTATTCATACCTAGTAAGATGTACTTGGATATCTTGACTCCCATTGACATTAATGGTGAGTAGTCTCGTGTTGGTTAACGACATTCATTAAGGGTCGGTAATCCAACAATTTCTTTCTATGTTCGACATCAACAAAATTTATTCACATAGAAAAGAATTATGCCACGATGTGGATATGAATGAAGAAAATATGGTTCCATGACATTTACAACATCCTGTAGCAGATTTTGTTTTCAGAGATCAATAGCAGCAGCATTAGCTCCAACAATAAGAAGGCATAAATATTCCACTTTTCAGGACTTCATCCACTATTCATGCAACCAAAAGAAGAGGAAGCACATCAGATTCATTCACTTTACATTCATGATCCAAAAGCAACATACACACTCTTCTCACAGATGCATTTCTTATTCACTTTTTAGGTAGGTGAAGGTATGTTCTTTTCTACCTTTTTATCATATAATCCCTTCAATACTGAAATAATTATTTTTTGAAAGTGCTTCACCCTATTCCCTTTCTCATTTCATAAAAATTATAAATACCTTCAGTTGGGGGGGAAATACCAATTCATGTTCATACCTCATGTTTGCATTTCACGATTCATATCACATTCATAATTCATCATCACCCTTTATATCACATGTCACCTTAACCAACACAATTTTCCAAACAACTACTATTGCATTATGATTCAAAATGTTACATGTTTTGCAAATGATAATCATAGAATGAATGGCTGATTAAATGTTTTCAAAGTATTTCGATGTAACACAAAAATAACAAAAGTATTGTTACAAAAGAATCAATACTAATAAAAGTTGGTTGCCACACAAGAACGAGCCAAAATAATATGTTGCAATCGAATGTTTTTCAGAAAGAACACTTTGTAAAAAGAAAAAAGTTGTTAAATTATTATGCAAAGTTAAAAATTGATATCAGCCAAAGTTCATATAAAATCAAGGCAATTCAAAAGATCAAATCACAATTAAAGTAAATCAATGCAATAGATTACATGCGGACATGCAATAACTCCAGTTGGGGGGTATGTTGGGCCTCCAAAATGTCTTCAAAATGTCATACACTTTCACTTTCATTCTCACTTTATTGCCACATTTCATCACCTTGTCTTCACATAACCCTACATTTCCATTACCATATGGGTTCATATCTGTATTTTCCAAAAATTATTAATTTCTAGTATTTAAAGTGAATTTATGATTAAAAGTTAGAAAAATAACATGTATTTTCTTATACCTAAAGGTGGAATGAGTTTAGTGACATGTGTAGGTGATTTTGAAGGTTCCAAGACACTCTTATGTGGCCTCCAAGACTCAAATTCGAATTCTCTTGAAGATTTGAAGGAGATTTGGGATAGGGGTCAAGCATATCTCGTGGAGAAAAATCATGGATAAAGGAATATGTGTCTCATATTGGTTGTAACCATATGAGGGATTAGTGGATCCCCATTAATGAGTTAGTTGCTTAAATTTTTGTATAAATAGGAGCACCTCCTCCATTCCAAAATGAGGACTCTTGGAGCATGTATCCAACTTATTAATGGAATAGAATAAAGCTTCATTTTACATAAATTTCCATTCTATAGTTTTTATATAAATTGTCTTAATGTAGTATATGAATTTATGGAATAGTTTGTCACTTTGTTCTTAAGAGAATTGAACTCACTCTACAAGGATCAAAGAAACATTTTATTTCATAATAGATCTTATTTCATTTAATTGCCTAGATGTTTGAGGATTTGTTTGTGATTGATGAATGGGTTTTAAATTAAAATCTTATCAGCATATGAGGGAACAACCAATGGTCTAAGTTAGGCTTTCCCTCTATTTGATTTGCATGATAATTGAAATTCATTCTTTTGCTTTTAAGTTTCAAGTTATTTCATTTCTTATGCTTATGAATGAATCTTAGTTTAGTTTGGATCAGTATATGAGGGGACAATCAAGGGACTAAGTTATTCTCTCTCTTTATTTGAATCTGAACAACAATTAAAATTCATTCTCTTGTCTTTATTTCAAGCTTCTAGTTTTATGTAATCAATGATTTCTTTTCAATCTATAATACTGTAGGGAAGGACAACCAGGACCTCCTCAATTAGGAGCCTCTTCCCTTGCATATTATATTGAATCAAAAATCATTTAGTTAGTCAGAGAGTTATTTGCCTACTCCTGCATATATTTTGCTGGCATCATCACAAGCTTACGAGTTTCCCTGCTTGATAATTTAATGAAAGCAATTTAAGCAATTAAATTGCCCAACAATACAAAGCTATACTCAATAATTTAAGAAAAGATATATGATTTTGGGTATATATTTTTCCTCCCAAGACACTCTACTGAAATACATTGGAGGTTTACATAGTTACTTGAGACACACTATTCTCATGTTTAACCCTACAAAAATAGATGAAGTTTGTGTACAAACAACTCATTTAGAAGAAACAGGAAAGAACGTTTCTAAAGAAACTAGTGATAAGTCATTTAAGTTTGGAGAAAAAGGAAAAGGGAAGTTCAAAGGCAAGGATAAAAAGAATGTTTTAGTCAAGAAAGAGGGAGAAAAAACCATATGTAAACATTGTTCTAAAGAAGACCATGATAAATAGCATTGTTGGAAACTTCATCCTAAGATGAGACCCAAAAATTTTAATAACAAGGAGAAAGAAAAGACTACTGCAACTACACAACAATATCTATGATCTGATGATCTGATTCTAGAGATGAAACAAAAATTATAGCCATGGGATTGAAAGGTAAGAATTTTTATTGGAAGTCCTTGTTCTTCTAGTGAACCCATTGAAACTCAAAATGAAAGAGAAAGAATAGGGCTTTTCCATGCTAGAGTCATCACAAAACATAACAAAGTATATACTTTGTTTGATAGTGGATCATAATCAAACCTTATTTCAGAAGACATTGTCAAGAAGCTAAATTTGGAAACCATTCCTCATCCTAAACCTCATCCTTTGGGTTGGGTATGTGACAATGCCAAATTGCGAGTGACAAGAAAATGAATACTTAATTTTTCCATCATTCCAAATTTTACTAATGAGGTAAAACTTGATGTGGTACCACTTGAAATATGAAGGATTGTTTTGGGAAGCCCATACTTATATGACAAGAAAGCCATCTTTCATGCCCATGAGGACAAATATCATTTGTTTAAAAATGGAATTGAGTATATTGTTAGAGCACATCGTAAAAAGTTTAATTTGTCTCTTGTGAATGTTGGACAAATGAAAAGGTTTGTAAAATGCTATTTAGAAGTTTGCATTGTTGATGAATTTGAATCCTTCCAAGAATATGATGCAACATTAAAATATGATTTAGTTGAAGTTGTTAATACATGAGATAAAATGTTTCAGGAATTTAACATGTTGCCTCCCAAAAGAAGAAAACAACATGAAGTTGAATTGCAGCAGGATGCATCACTTTGAACATTGGTGAACAAGATGCCAGTGTTAGAGAATGCAGGAATCAAGAAGCAGAAGCAAGAACTACTTGAAAAAGGGAACATTAGTTCTAATGCATATTCTTGTGGGTCCTCTAATGTTTTGGCATTGAATAAGGATGTTGCATGGCGGTGGCGATCATATTTGGTGAAGAGTCAAGCCAAATACAAGGCTAGACATGATAAGTATCGTGTTGACCACAATTTTCAGGTTGGAGATGAAGTAAGTCTTTGCATCAACAAATAAAACCTTCAAGGTGAAAAGAACTTGAAATTGGGTAAGCCTCCTTTGATTTAAGATTCAAGAGAGAATGTTCAGATTCTTTAAATAGAAGCTTTCTCTCCTGAAAATATTTAAGAATTGTAGCAAGATCCTATCCTTTACCAAGAAACAAGAACTTCAAGAAGAAGGAACAAGAAGCACCTTCAAAAAGGGCTAAAAGGTACAAAACCAGGCAAAGCCAAATGAATTGAGATTGGAAGGGTGAGGGAACTATACCCTCATCTATTTGCTGACTGAAAGTAGCCTTTTGGAGGTCCAAAATATTCCAATTGGGAGGAGTGATCTAGGGGATCAATAAAGTGCTCAAAATTAAACATGTTCAAATGTGCTTGAAACCTATGCCAAAGCATAGATATTAATGACTATCCAATGCAACTTGAATCACTCAAAACTGATATTGTATGCTTCTGATATCACGTTCTGATCATTTTCCCAAATAGGTTAAAAATTTGTAGGATTGGTTGTAGGACTACTAACTGGGCAGTTCGTACGATGACGGGGCAAGGTGATTAGGCAAGTTGACTGTACAATTTGGGCCAATGGAAATATTTGAAGTGTCCTATTATTATTGGTTCAATTTTGGGTGTATTTAATTGGTGGTTGAGTTTTTAATTCAGTTAATGGTGGGATGCCACATGGCCCAATCATGGGCCACCATGTCGCACCTCAGGGTCAAATAAAATTTGGCAAGGGTCGGCCAAATGTCTGATTGGATTCAAATGCGAGACCTATGGATCAACAATAGAATTCCTTACTACTAGGGCAAAAAGTGGAACTTAACCTCTATAGTTCCAAATATGCATTTAAAATTTGTGCGTTTTGTTGTTGGGGGACGAGGCTGGGGCTAAACCCTGGCCTCCGGTCACCTTACTGCCATGGGACCGTATGCAGCAGGACCTAAGGGCTCAAACTTAACCCCATCCTAAGTTTTTGGCACACTACCATGTAGCCATAGTAGAGCACCAATAACTAGGGGTGGAAGTATAGGGACTAACCCATAGTTGCGACACCCACATATGGCCAGTGGTAGTTGCAACGAAGAGCTTGATGGAGAATTTTGTGATGGGTAGGGAAAAAGGGATAAGCCCCAGGATATATGTTACTCCATGGAACCAATCGTCGAATATTTGGGGGCTACACCGATGGGGGCGACCGGTTAGCCCCAGCCCTCGGGCACATGGCCCCATGTGGTCATTATTTTCTACTACATGCCTTATTGGGCATTTAAACAGAGCGATATTTTGTACCCAATTTGGCATGAATCTTGCCAATGCTGGGCGAAATTGTCACTCGACACGCCTGGAAAAGGCAGATTCGTAGGATGGATAGCAGATCAGTCCAGTTTATAGATCAGTTAGCAGGGAACACTTCTAGAAAGCATAACTTCTTCGTTTTTGGCCAAATTGAGCCCAATAAAAGCCTAGCTAGGGGTTTTTTACTATTCTGAAGCCATTGGAAGCGTAATATTTACATTCTAAGCATTGCAAATCCATGTAAACAAAAATTTTAGCACTCAATGAAAGAGGCCCAACATTGGAAGCTGGACTAGGAGCGATCAGGAGATGTAGCCCAAGAGAAGGGTGAACTCCTTTATCATTTTTTCTATTATGTGTTTCTGATACGGTATATTTGTCTCTTTTTATGTTGTTAAATAAGTTTAAAATCCATTTTTTTATGTGTTTTGTGATGAGCCCCATAAATGGGTAATTATATGGGCTCATTTTGCCTCCTAACATAGTTAAATCAACCATTCCCTTATCTTATTTCATGTTTTTTTATTATATTTATGCTTATGGAGTGAGTTGAGTTAGTTATGATTCCATGAGGTCTAATATGTATTTAATGCATATTTTTGTTGAATTTTGAAGACAAAGTCAAAGATTTAATGGACAATTGGCAGCGATAATTTGAAGTGGACAAAAGAGAGGATTTATAGGAGGGAATCCCCCTCATTTATTACTCCCCACTTCGAATTCCCCTTCAAACAACTCAGAGTACAAATTGCCAGATCAATGCACTAGGAGGCAGCCCAGCAAGTGGAGGATAACTTATGTTTATCTCAAGTTTTGGGAGCCAAGCCTCCCTGACTTTAAGGAAGTTGTTGGGAGCTTCAGTTGTATAAGTAGAGATGCCTAGGGCCTCACTAGGGTCAAATTTTTGTTGTACTTTTGCTATTGTAAAGCTTTGCTCAACTTCGAGCTTACTTTTGGTGATAGTCTTATGTAATCCTATTACTGTTTTGAAAATAAAGATGCGATCCTCTTTGAGCTAGCATTGAGTTACCTCAGAGGGCTAAAGCTCTTGGGTTAGGGCCTAATTCAAGTAGCCAAGCTCCTCTTGTTTGTATTTATAGGCTTTGTTTCAGTTTATGGATGAGTTGCTGTTAAATGAATTTCTTTGTTGGTTAAGAATAGGTTCTTTTTGATGATTTAGAATGTTATTTCCATTTGTGTTTTCTATAGCAGGTTAAGCAGTGATAGAAAGAAGATTCAAAATGCTAGCAACAGTGCCTTGGCCTCTTTTCCTCCCACTGGGACCATGAACTGAGGCAAAGACCCTCTTGCTACCCCAAAAACACAGATTTTCCTTCTCCATAGGATTTCTAGTGTTTGCAGTTTGTTAGAAGGTTAATGCTTTGCTTTAGATCTCTTCCACCATGCTCATTTCTATCTTTGCAATAAGTCTTCTTCCATTCTTTCTCTTCTTGTAGCATTTTTCAACATTTACTTCCATAGATCATAGTTTAGACTAGCTTTATGCAAAATTCTGTTTATAGATGCACTCATTTCCTTGCTTGCTTGATCTCATTGGTTGAATGTTAGTTCTTTGGTAGCAGATCTCTCTTCATAGCAGGTCAGCCTATCAGCCATCACATTCTCTCTTTGATCCCTGCCCTACAAGCCTCCCAAATTTCACCTCAAATCCGCCTTAGTTCTCTGCATTTTTCCATAGGACTTCTTCCTCTCTCCCAATCATCTTTCCCTCTCCTATTGCTTCTTGGTGGACCCTAGGCGCCCTAACACATCATCCCAACTATCATCTACCTTTTCCACCCACTCTCACACCCTCAAAACCTTCAAAACTGCTCTCGACCTCCTCTTGTAGATTTTCCTGTAGGCCTTCTTTTGAAGGCCAAGTGTGGGAAAAGCCTCCAGAAGGCCACCCGAGACCTCCTAGGACCCATTGACACTATCTTACACCTCCTCAAACCCCAAGGTCGCCCTTCAACACCACCTATTCACTTCCACCTTCACACACAATAAAATACATGCATGTCAAATTCACATAAAAATACATAAAAATCCAAAAAGATGTTTTTTGCTTATTTACTTTTAGAAATAGCTTGAGTAGATGTTGTTTACTTCCTTGAGTAGGTAATGACATTCATTTCATGGTTTTCATAGTTCTTTATGCAAAAATAGGATTAGATGGTTAAGTAGGGTTTGCTAGGTTTACTTTACATTTCAGTCTTTCTTCTTTCTACAAATAGAGTAGCCTCTGTAGAGTAATCTCTTCTTTCATCACATATAGAGCTTCTTCTAGAATCCATAGTAGTTGGCTTGAGCTCCTAGTGATCTTGCGCCAGTTTATCAAGTGATAGCCTGCATTAAGAACTAGTACTTGTGCATACAACACCGTCGCTTCCAAGTTTGTTACGAACTACCGGGTTGATAAGAGTAAAGTAGGCAGCTCAGGAGTTGCAACATTATTGCTGCAATACTGGTGCTCAACACTTTTTTAGCGCCATCTTCGGGGAAGTGTTAGAGTATTATGTGAATACTGATTTCTTCTATTTCCTATTGTAACATTCTGCTAATAGTTTATTTAAGCAAAAGTAGACTAGTACTTTCTTTTCCTTCAGTTCTGCATTTCCTTGCTTTCCTTTTCAATTCTAAAAATTTCATTTCAACAAAAGTATACTAGTCATTCCTTTTTCTTTAGTTCTACATTTCCTTGCTTTCCTTTTCAATTCTGCAAATTTCATTTCAGCAAGTTCATTTCAGTTAGTTACAATTTGTTTTCTTCAATCAATTTCAGTTTTTGCAATTACTTTTAGTGTGGGGAAAAAGAAACAAAAACCAACCAAAAATATCTCCTTTCATGCCTCGTAGGAATATAAATAACTCAGGGAAATTTTTGCCCAACACCCCCACTGCTTCACATAGCCAACCTTCTCTCTTCTTCGGTGGCTGTGATCAAGAAGAACCCTTAGGTGAACAACCAAACATATTTGAAGAACCTATAGGGGAAGAAGAAGAAGAAACATTCCTCTGGAGCCTATGGCTGAAAATAGAAATGTTGGGGGCAGTACCTCTTCTTCCAATTCATCCAGTAAAGGTGAAACTGGAAACATGCTGGAAGACATCAAGAGTGAGATGCTACAGATTCTTGCCATGCAAATGGATACCTTACATATTAAAAGAAAACAAGAGGAAGTAGAGAGGTCTTTGGCCATTTTTTTCCCTAGATGCACCAGGAGGCACCCTAGGAATGAATGCCCATTGAACTCTGTAAGGGTTTGTTCAGTCTGCGAAGAAGATCATTCTACAGATCAGTGCCCTTCCTTGCTCGGACTTAAAATACCAAGGGGCCGAAGAAGTCACTAAAAAGATCTATTATATAAATCAAAGGAGGCCGCATGGATCTAGACCATACTAGCAGGCGATGCAAGGGACATATTAGGCATACTACAACCCCAACAAGTCACTTCCATACCTTCTTGGGCCCCCCTGCTCATCCTCCCTGGTCCACACCTCTTCCTTGGTCCTTCACATCTCCATATCATGCCCAACCAGCCACCCATTCATTTCAATCCTATGCTCAATCGCAGCCTCAGTGGAATGCATCTCATCAGGGGTGGAGGCCCCAATACAACTTTCTTCCCACTCTTCTGCCTCCACCACCTGCCCAACCACAACCCCATACACATCCATCTCAAATATGCACTCCCACTCAACTACCTGTACCACCATTTCTCAACCCATTTACAATGTTGTGGTACAATACTTCCAAACAACTCCTCTCGAGCTCAATGGTATTTACCATAGCTCAGGAAGAGTATTGCAAAAAAGAGATTATATTGATATCATTGAAGGACCACCTCTAGAAGAAGAATATTCAAAAGAGAAGATCAAAGAACCATGGGCTGCACTCGATGAAGAGAAGACATCAAAATCAAAGATTGAGAGAGTTCCCTCATGGTTACCATCAAATCCTCCATGTATTCAAGAGAAAAATCAGCAAAAAGAGGAAGATGTGAAGGTCTTGGTAGAAGAAGACATGAATGATCCAGATCAGAAAAAGGACCAAGGACATCACAAATATATTGAAATATGGTTCCAGACAGTCACTAAGTTGCAGTATCAGTCGCTTCCTCAACTATGCTTGATCCCTTCAAAGTCAAGTCACTTGGTCTCTAATATACAGGTACATGTCAAAGCATACATTTCCAGCCTCCACAACATTCTATCTATCATCTTGATGTGCACATGACTCCATTGGAAGTATTCTTATACTTGAAAGTGATTTTTTTTTTCAAGTAGGGTAGGGTAGGAGAAAAAAAATGAAAAATAAGAGGAAAAAAATAATAAGGACTCAAGTGAAAACCTCCATGAGGCGCTTGAATCCCATCATTAGGTTGAAAACCTCTTCTGAGGTGGCCCAGTGATGACCAAAAAAGAAGAGAAAAATAAGATCCCTGGGTGAAAACCTCCTTTGGAGGCGCCCAGGGTAGGCAATTAGGGTGAAAACCTCTCTAAGGTGCCCTAGTTGTTTTAAAAAAAACAAAAAAAAAGAGAAAAAAGGAGAATTTTTTTTGTTTCATTGCAGGTTTGCAGGAGGACTACAGGGAGTAGAAGAAGGTGTCAAGGGGACCCTGACATTCACACCAACACCTATATTATCTCTTCCAAACTCTTCTCCATCATTTCTGACCTTTCTTCCACCCCACTGTGATTTTTTTTCCAGAAATTGTGTGTTCTACAAGAGGCTCTGTGTTTTCTACAGGAGGCTCCTGTAGGAATTACAGAGAGCCAAAAATGATTCCAAAAACAGTTTGAGGGGCTGGGAAGCTTCATGAAGATCATACACACCCTCCTACAGCTATCAACCTTCCTTTCCATCCATTCCACACCTGCATCACACCATCATCATCATTTTTTTCTTGTCCCAGAAAAACCCAAAAAAACCAGTTTTTAGTAAAAAGAAAAAAACAAAAAAAAAGAGAGGAAGCAACACCTCAATTCTCACCTGCAACTTACCTATTACCTCTCCATATCCATCTGCATCTCTGGCATCTTCCTCATAGCTCCCAGCACAGAAATATGCTAAAAATTTCTAAGGGAGACACAACTACATGAGCTCCTATAGGAATTCCTGTAGCAACTGATCCCATTAAAATCAAGCCATAACAAAAAAACAGTGCAACCATGAAGATTGAAGGAGACATATGAAGCTTGAATCCAGCCAGAGGATACCTGCACAAGACAAACAACAATACATTAGAAAGCAGATAGCATGCAACAAAGGAATACAAGCATGCAACAGTAGAAGGAGCCAAAATACCTCACAGCACATACATTCGACGCACAGGTAAGTGACTAACCTGCTCCTCTGTTTGCATTTGTGTAATTGAAAGATATGCATGAGAAAATGAGATGGTTGAGGTTGAACGAGGAAAAGGTGGCTAGTTAACTTGGCCACCTTCATGTAGTTGACTACACTCATCCGAAGATGTCACCCGCACGTGCACATAGTCAACTCAAAGAAAGATACCAAGGATAGGTAGTGGAGGGTATGCAAAATCCTATGCAATAATGAGAAGTGATTGCAGGAATAAACCATGATGATAAGGCAGGTGGGGACCAATGGTCCAAATATGGGTAACGTACATTTCTACTAGCTCACCCCCATCACCGGAAATATCTAAAAAAAGTAATAAGTACTCCTCCTCAAGCACTCTCACCGCCTTTTCTTTCATTCTCTCGTCAAATTAGCTACAGAAAACTCCTTGTCACCCTATAGCCTCGAAACCATAGTTCTCCATCGCTCTCACCCATCCTCCTACGCTCGGTGTTGTCTACAGGAGAACTTACAGGTTCTACAGGAGCACCTACAGGCAGTTATACAGGAGGGGCAGTGAGTTGTTTTTAAGAAGAAAACATGGATTTTTAGCACGATTTCTGGCGTAAGGAGGTAGGTTGCATGCATACCCACCTTTATTATCAATATGTGTAAGGAATTATATCATTTTAAGGAGGAATTGACTCCATAGAAGAAGAGGAATTACATAAAAGTTTGCTCCCTGTTTTTTTCAAAAAACACAGTTTTCCTTTGTTTTATTCAAAATTCTTGTCTCCATCTCTACATTTGGTGTTCAAAAGGGGTATAAGCACAATAACATGAGAATTCATGAGGAAGGAGCCCACCAATTCAACTAGGCTCCATGAACACCCCCAAGTAGTAGCCATATTCACAAGGGCAAATTGGATGACTTTTTTTTTTAGAAGTTCTGAGGGTTTGATGAGGAAATTGCTCAGGAATTTTCCATTTCTTTAGTCTCTCACTCAAGAACCCATGCTAATGTCACTTTTAGAGGTCTTTCCATGGAGATAACACCAGAATTTATCAGTAGGGTTACTACCCTTCCTCTTGGATTACCTTGAAGAAAAGATGAAAAACCAATTGGACAGGTTGCCAAGAAAAACTTCTTCCAAAACAATGAACATCCTATAGAAGATAAAAATGGCATTAGAAGGACAAGCATACCCTACACTTGGGATGAGGTTAGTTACCAAATCATCAAATACATTTCTTGTGAGGGGAGGTATAACATAGTCTATGGCTACCATTTTAGAATCCTTCATGAGCTGAGATATGGCATGGACACTCCAACACCCTAGAGACTTAGCATCCCCTATTTCCTCATGTAGTCCCTCATAGAATCCAACGTTAAGTTTAAGGCAGGGAGTCCAGATCAGCTGGCTCAGCATGGGTTAATCAAAATTTTAGTGGAAGAAGCCCTCCATACATTCACACTCCCTATAGCATGGGAAGTCTTCAAAAACATGGCAGCGGAAGATGACATAAAGGCCCTCACCTATGATATCAGTCCTTCTAACAGTGAGGAAGAAGGGCAGAAAGGGGGAGAAAGTGAAGCAAATGATGACTTAGCAAGACAAGAAAAGGAGGAGGAAGAAACTAAGATAGAAGAGGAGAAGGATGAAGAGACAGAAAAGGAAGAAATAGAGCAAACAAAGATAGAAAAGGAGAGAGAAGGAGGAGAAAAAGAGGCAGCAGTGGCAAAACAAAGAGAAGGGTCCCATGAGACTCTGGAAAGAGAGGCAACAGCTGCCCTCACTGCCCTGAGCACACTAATTAAACCAAAAGAAAAGAGAAAAAGGAAGGCATCCCTATGTTTCACGGCTAGGAAAAGCACAAGGATCAAAATAGGAAAACCCCAACCATCTTCAACAGTGCCCATTACAATTGAAGATTCACCCACTGTCAAAGGGAAAGAATCTCCCTCTAAAACCCCTATCACATATGAAAGAGGGACTCCTAGATCTTCCACCTGGAAGGAAAAGGTGCAACTATAGGACCCAAAAACAGTCCTACAGGAGGCACAGACAATTCTACAAGAGACAATGTCAAGGCTACAGGAGACCCAACAACTTGAGAAAACAATGGAAGAGCAGCCAAAGGGGAAGGAGGAAGCTACAGAGCCACAAGAACTTGATCCCTAGCCCAACCTTGCCTCCTATTACCATCTTGAAGGAGGAAGGATAATTCTACAAACATTTGCAATACCACTATTCTTTGAATTAGAGAAGGAAATAATAAGAACACATAAGTGGATGAAAATAGCCAAATCTAAGGGAGTTGAGGATGTTGGCCATATGGAGAAAAAACTTAGAGAAATGGGTAGGGAGTTAAGTGTTATCAAACATAGGGAAGCAATTACAAGAAGCCAACTTCAAACTGAAAATGAATTGCTAAGGAGGTAGCTAAAGGAGAAAGCGACCCAACTGGCATGCATGGCTAGCTTATCCATGGAGGCACTGCAATGTAGAACACCAACAAAATCCTATGGCTTATACCTCAAGGACCAATGGTTACAATTTTAGATCAAGACTTTGGCACAAAGAGGCACAATGTCTTTTCAAGATTACAGATAGTTTGTGGACCTATATGACCAAAGCATAGTAGAAGATAAGGAAAAAATGGCAGAATTATACTTGCATAATATGGCCCTCTTAGACATGAATGTGTGGAACCCCAATGCTAGGCTAGGGGACCTACAACTAATGGCCATGGCTTTATGGATGAACCATGAAGAGTTAAGGGCAATAGAAGTAAAAAGGTTGATGATAAGGGAGCAGAATGAGCCATTGATGATCAGAGCTGAGCCATCAGATCCCATGGATCTCATCAGCACACACCAGTTGCTTGCAAATAATCCTCAAATTGCCCCTAGATATATAAGTGATCAAGCACAGGCCATTGCACATTTTGAGGACATGGAAATGTTACTTGGGGATGACTGTGTGCATGCATGTATGAGGATATGGAGCACCTTACCACACAGTCTAAAGATTGAGGACTATCATTCCCCAATGAGGATGAAGGAGGCACTAAGGAGAGTGCAAATGTACAAGCACTCAATGCAGAGGCTGCAAGTCAATTGGATTGGCCTCAAACTGAGTCCACCACTATTGTTAGGCATGCTAGAAGGAAGAACAGAAGAAGAAGAGCAGAGGCAGTGGGAAGAGATAGATAGAAAAGCAAGCTTCTATGACACAGAAGAGGAAACAACATCAGAAGCTTGGGATGCTAGAGAGGCCACCATGGCCATCAAAGATGAGGAGATGGACTAAGTTGCTCAGAGGATGAGAAAAACCTTCAGTAGGGGGTGATGATGAGCCCCATAAATGGGTAATTATATGGGCTCATTTTGCCTCCTAACATAGTTAAATCAACCATTCTCTTAGCTTATTGTATGTTTTTTTATTATATTTATGCTTATGGAGTGAGTTGAGTTAGTTATGATGCCATGAGGTCTAATATGTGTTTAATGCATATTTTTGTTGAATTTTGAAGACAAAGTCAAATATTCAATGGACAATTGGCAAAAATAATTTGAAGTGGACAAAGGAGAGGATTTATAGGAGGGAATCCCCCTCATTTATTACTCCCCACTTCGAATTCCCCTTCATACAGATCAGAGTACAAACAACCAAATCAATGCACTAGGAGGCATCCGAGCAAGTGGAGGATAACATACATTTATCTCGATTTTTGGGAGCCAAGCCTCCTTGATTTTAAGGAAGCTGTTGGGAGCTTCAGTTGTATAAGTAGAGAGGCCTAGGGCCTCACTAGGGTTGAATTTTTGTCCGATTTTTGTTGTACTTTTGCTATTGTAAAACTCTACTAAACTTCGAGCTTACTTTTGGTTACAGCCTTATGTAATCCTATTACTATTTTGAAAATAAAGATGAGATCCTCTTTGAGTTAGCACTGAGTTACCTCAAAGGGTTGAAGCTCTTGGGTTAGGGCCCAATCCAAGTAGCCAAGCTCCTCTTGTTTGTATTTATATGCTTTGTTTCAGTTTATGGATTAGTTGTTGTTAAATGAATTTCTCTCTTGGTTAAGAATAGGTTGATTTTGATTATTTAGAAGGTTGTTTCCATTTGTGTTTTCTATAGTAGGTTAAGCAGTGATAGAAAGAAGATTCAAAAGGCTAGCAATAATGCCTTGACCTCTTTTCTTCCCTTTGGGACCATGAACTGAGGCAGAAACCCTCTTGCTACCCCAAAAACACAGATTTTCCTTCTCCATAGAATTTCTAGTGTTTGCAGTTATTAGAAGGTTAATGCTTTACTTTAGATCTCTTCCACCATGCTCGTTTCTGTCTTTGCAAGAAGTCTTCTTCCATGCTTTCTCTCCTTATAGCATTTTTCAGCATTTACTTCCATAGATCATAATTTAGACTAGCTTGATGCAAAACTATGTTTTTTAGATGCACTCATTTCCTTGCTTGCTTGATCTCATTGGTTGACTATGAGTTCTTTGGCAGTAGATCTCTCTTCATATCAGGTCAGCCTATCAACCATCACATTCTCTCTTTGATCCCTACCCTACAGGTCGCCCAAAGTTCACCTCAAATCTGCCTCAGTTCTCTGCATTTTTTCATAGGACTTCTTCCTCTCTCCCAATCATCTTTCCCTCTCCTAGTGCTTATTGGTGGAACCTAGGCACCCTAACACATCATCCCAACCATCATCTACCTTTTCCACCCACTCTCACACCCTCGAAACCTTCAAAACTACTCTCGGCCTCCTCCTGTAGATCCCCTGTGTCCTCATGTAGATTTTCTTGTAGGTCTTCTTTTGAAGGCCGAGTGTGGGAAAAGCCTCGAGAAGGCCACCCGAGACCTCCTAGGACCCATCCACACCATCTTACACCTCTTAAAACCCTAAGTCACCCTTTAACACCACCTATTCGCTTCCACATTCACACACAATAAAATACATGAATGTCAAATTCACATAAAAATACACAAAAATCCAAAAAGATGTTTTTTGCTTATTTACTTTTAGAAATAGCTTGAGTAGATGTTGTTTACTTCCTTGAATAGGTAATGGCATCATTTCATGGTTTTCATAATGCTTTCTGCAAAAATATGATTAGTTGGTTAAGTAGGGTTTGCTAGGTTTACTTTACATTTTAGTCTTTCTTTTTTCTGCAAATAGAGTAGCCTATGTAGATTAATCTCTTCTTTCATCACATATAGAGCTTCTTCTGGAATCCATACAAGTTGGCTCGAGCTCCTAGTGATCTTGCACCAACTAACCAAGTGACAGCCTGCAATAAGAACTAGTACTTTTGCATACAACACCGCCGCTTCCAAGTTTGTTACGAATTACCGGGTTGATAAGAGTAAAGTAGGCAGCCCAAGAGTTGCAGCATTATTGCTACAATACTAGTGCTCACCATTTTGCAAAGTGATCCATTTCCTAAAATGCATAAAATTTTACTTGCAATTTTTCCATCACATCCAAGTTTACATAACATATCAATATAATATGAAACACACCATCTGCCTTGTTGTCACTCTTTGGGAATGTTGCCTTAGCATATTTCCCAAGCACACACCCCTTGCACACATCATCGGGTTCCATGCCTAATTCTGGAGCACCTGTCACTGTCTCCTTAAGCATCCTAAGTGCTCCATTTTGTAAGTGTCCCATCCTCTTATTCCATAATTCATTTAGGTCTTTTCCACTGTCACTAATATTGTTGACTAGTGCCATTAGAGATTCGAATTGAAACATTTAAAATATGTTGCTTCGTACCCCAATCTGTTTCACCTTCTTCTAGTTCAGGTGTTTTATGTACACCTTCTTCCCTACAAAGTGGACATCATATCTCCTATCCTGTAATTGGGATACCAAAATAAGGTTCATACCCATTCTTGGCACATGCAATACATATGTAACACTAGTGCTTTCTCCTGACTCCCTCTCTATGTTGATGTTACCTATGCCAACTGAAATGCATTTAGTCTTGTTGCCCATTGTTATATGGAAGTTCATTTTCTCCTCATTTTAGCAGGAGAAATATTATCTAACTCCTGTCATATGAGCTAATGCTCCATTGTCTATATACCAGACTCCATGTGAAGTTAATCTATTCATGCAAGCAAATTCATCTTCCAACTCGACAGACAATTTTGTAGGCCCCTAAATCTCATATTTGTCCATGGCCATACTAGAAGACTTTGGAAAAATTACTAGAGACATCCTACGTATAGTTTTGTTTGTTATTTTTCTTCCACATGGTGATGATTATGTTACTGCAAATTGTTGCAAAACTCTTCTTCATTTAGATAATAAATTTTATTTGTGGAAATACTGTGTTGCTTACCCTCTGTGTGTTGGAATTACTTCCCAGACAAATCAACCCTTCTTGCACTCTACAACTAGAAAATTGAACCCATGTCCCACAATTCACACTGCCTAGCTAGGCACTATGAAATGCCCAAGAAGTTTGTGTTGTTTCTCCCTCTAAGCCACAAAATTCTCCCTCTTCAACTCTGAGCTTCATGTCCATGAAAATCACTCTAATTCCATGTGAGAATTTACAAGTCTATTGTAGAAATTGGAAAGTTTTCTTCTAACTGTAAATATAATCATGCAGTTTAATTGTTATGACAAACTAGAAATAAAATCACAACTGTAATTTTCACCATAAAAACACTGCGGAAAATAAAATGTTGGAAATCGATAAATGCTAGCACACACACAATAAATTGGTGCAACATATGAGGGTTTTATTATTATTATGTAGAAGAAATTCCGAGTACAATAAAATGGACACCAAATTAGCATTCTATCTGAGAGAAATACTGACTAAATCAATTGAGGGAAATTACCCTCCTCTGTAAGAAATCTCACAACAAACTAAGCCTTAGAACTGACTCTGGAACACCTCTATGTAGGCTTCTGTGCTATCACTCTACAGACTCAACTCATGCTACCGAGAAACTACCTCTGATGATGACATCTAGCCTCTTGCTACCTCTGAAAGTGATTCTCCCACCCTCTTGGAAATATTCCCTGGCCACTAGAAGCTGAATGGACCTCTCTGATGGTTGAATGGAAATGCCCCCCTTGAGGCTCTGCACAACCTCCTGGAGAATAAACTTGGCCTCTTCTCCTCACTCTTCTAGAACTGGAAACTCTGAAAATATTCTACTTTTCTCCTTTTCCACATGCTACTTGATCTCTCCTATTGAATCACCTGCATTGGAAGATCAATTTGTCAAAATCACTGAGTATATGCATTGCGTGTTCTCTCCATATACCCATCGAACTCTTTTTATAATCTCCAGTTGAGACTTCAACGACCAAGATTAAAACTTAATGGATGG
Organism: Pinus taeda; assembly: GCA_000404065.3. Taxonomy (NCBI): domain Eukaryota; kingdom Viridiplantae; phylum Streptophyta; class Pinopsida; order Pinales; family Pinaceae; genus Pinus; species Pinus taeda. The sequence goes on along the minus strand of APFE030854383.1, from coordinate 19,820 downwards.
ATGAGATCATCTTTAAGTCAATCTATGTGACTTTCAAGAGAATTATCAACTTTCTCAATTGGTTACTATTAATTAATCGATTTACCTAAGTTAGACTTAGGGATTTTTTAATTATCGATCAATTAATTTAATTGAGTTGTCTCTAGGTGGAATTTCCAAAAAATGATTTTTGGGTTTTGGAAAACTCGTGTGTTTTAGCCTCTTCACAAATTTTGAGACTATAACACCATCCGATGCTATAAAAACTAACAACTGGATGGTGAGAATGAGGCCCCTTCTTATCTCCATTTATACATTTCATTAGGGTGTGCAACGACTAGCTCTTGGGGTCATCACTAAGTCTAGGTCAACTTGAATTTTATTGCACAAGCCCACGAAAAACACAAATAAATTAATTTCTTTCAAACTAAAGGCCTCTCTTGGTGCTTCAACTGGATCCTTGCTTCTTTAAGGATGCCACACAATATCCAAGTGCCAAGTATCAAAATCCATGCATGGTTTTACACCCACAAGCTTGGGTGCAAAGCCCACACACTTTGGTTCTTATCCCATAAGTGCCTTTGTGATGCCAATTCCTCCACAAACATGTATCCTAGGGTTTGGAGTACCTACCTACATACAAATTTCAACACTCCCTCTTAGCAAGGGAGGTACTTCCAACACTAGGAAGTCTCCATCATCATTACTAGTGACACTATCCCATCTGGTGTCCACCACTGCTTAATACTTTGTAGAATGAACCACTCTATCTCGGTAGTGCCTTTGCCTCATCTCATATGAACCTAAAGACCTCAACACCTCCATAGGGTTTTCCATATAAAGTTAGACTCCCTCTAAGTCTACACGGTCTCCATTGGCTCAACCTACTACTAATCTCGTGTCCTACAAGATCAGTTTGAGTTGTGGTCGAACACGGGCCATAATTACTGCAACCCAATCCTGCAAGAATTCATCCTCCTTGATCAAACACAACACGAGCACATCCCTCCGGTCTCGGATATGTAACATCATGATCCAATGAAGAAACTAGCCTACTAACATATTGTCTATCACATGAAGCAATCTCGATCATACCAATCTCGTCCATGCCAAAGCAATCCTTGAGTTGTCCCACTGATCCATTGAAAGTCAAAGGAAGTCCATGATCAACGACCTACCCTACAACAAACTGTTGTTCACCAGGTTCACCACCAATCCACCAGAATTCCTAGCTTATTTACTGCCAAGCCAGTCAAGACCACATCTCCACGTCTTCAATTGAACCCTCCACTCCATGATCTAGACAACCTTAGCTACGTCTTCAATTGAACCCTCCACTCCATGATCTAGACAACCTTAGCTCCCTCTGAGCCGCTTCGTTCTGCACACTCTGATTCACTTATCCTTCAAAGTAGCTTTGATACCATGTTGTTTTTCCACGACACTGGATAATCTAGGTTAGGGTCTTAGAATCTCTGGCACTACCAATCCAAATTCCACAACAAACTACTTTGCATAGTGGAATATCAACAATAATAAATCAATTAGTGCACAAAATAGACAACGTTTTACAAATTTCAACAACCCAACTTCGTTATATTAACAAAATGTAATGCAACTATCTAGGGCTCCTGTACTAGGGATAATGGTCCTCATACATCCACTGATACAAGAATGAAAACTAGGGCTTATTATCAACAACTATGACAACCAAACTACCTTGAACAAGATACATTGATTGTCTAGCTAATGTATAACTCCTCACAACTGCCTTGGTCGCACCTTGAACACACTTGCCTGGTCCTTTGTCTTTGATCCGTAGCAACCCCTCTCCGCCTCTATCAATGAACCAACTCCTTTAGGTCACTAAACATGGCTCCAACCTATCAACTAGTTGATCATTCATCCATCAATGACTCAACACTTAAGATCTTTATCATCTGTCCACTTGCTAATCCTTTGTCCTTTAAGAATTCAACACTTTGGTACTGTTTTCCCACTAGATGCTCCTTAGTCCTTCAAGGACACAACTCTTAGGGACTTTCTTCCCACTATTGCCCTCCTGTGCCGCCCAATGAAGAAAAACTTAGGGACTTTCTTCCCACTATTGCCTTCTTGGGTTTAAAAACATATTCTACTTTATTTTGTAAATTAATTAGCTTGAATTATGTAAATATAATCATTTAATCAGTTTATTTAATCAATTTAGATTAATTAAGTTAATTGTAATTGATTTAGTTAATTTCTAAATATTATTTATTGATTAATTATTAATTATTTAATTTTAATATGAAACCACCACAGCCGAGAATCGTATATATATTAAAATTGTGTAACAAAAACTTATAATAGAAATTGCACATAAAAATGTATTATATTATATAATAAACCACACACCTAAATCGTATATATTAAAAATTGGATTTCAGGCATTTGTGGTTCATTCTTTTGATTGAATCATAGTACCCACAGTTGAAAATCATACTTGTCGATGTTTCAAATCCCAACAGGGATCCATCATCCAAGACACTTACTGAATAATGATAAAAAGAAAAACTTAATAAGAATATAAATAATTATTAAATAATTGATTTCCAGAAAAATAAAATCGGTTTTTTTATTTTCTTTTTTTGTTTTTATTTTAATTATTTATTCATTTATCTTTTTCCATAATAATTATCAACCTAATTATCAATATTATAATTTTTTATGGTTAAAATTGGTGTAACAAAACACTATATAATAAAAATTGCACACAAACAATGTTATTATATATATATTATATATATATATATATATATATAATAAACACATGCCTTATAACATCATCTCGTTCAGGTAGCCACAAAGTTTCAACTTTTAAACATTTCATTTCTCCCATGATCCTGTCCCCGGGATGATGTAAATAGAGTGGAAAGAGCCCAAAGGGTAAGATTTTGTAATAAGTAGATTGAAAAGCTTGGAATGTTGGAGGACCCACACTCCATGCATGGTCTACCACCACTCTCCTCCACTTTAACTCCTCTCGACTATACTCCACACATCTTTCATATACATCCTCCTCTCATAAATGCTCCCATTTAAAATTATGTTCAAAATGCCTTGTATATTATTTTTGTTAATTTTTATTTATAAAGTTTTGTTTATTAAATGTATGGTATATTTTAATGCGAGTTTATTTTAATTCCTTTGAATTTTTTTATTGTATTTAAATTTTATTTTATAGTTTTTTTTTTAATATTTATAAAATTAATATTAAATAGATTGTTATAATAAAACACTTAATAATTATTATTTTTAATAGACAATTAATTTTAGAATTTAAATTTTGAAAGATTTTATTTTAAGATTTATTTAGTTAAGTGAGGTCTAGGATGTATTGTTAGAAAGTTAAAATCATGGAAAATAATCTAGCAACATCAAGTCAATTAAATTTAGTCATTTAATAGCCCAAAAAACTAGCATAAGTCTAAGTAATGAATTTGCAACCAAAATAGTTTTTTTTAGTTTACTTTGAGAAAATTTCATTGGTCTAGAAAAATTGTTGTCGCTAATTCATTCTCCAGATTGCTCAAATACTAACAAAATATCTACAAGAAGCAATCACAACATGGAACCTCTTTTATTTTAATTTATCCAATTTAATTTTTATTTTGGGCAATTTTTTGAGAGAATTAGTATTTTATTTAATATGAAAATTTAATTTGTTTAAGTTTGATTGGTTTTGGGAAGGAGCAGTTGGGAAGATCAACCCCAAAATTTCTTAAAGCAATGGGATTGCACTAGGAGGGGAGAAAAAAATATTTTTTCTAGCTGAAAATTAATGAAGCAGATATGATCTCAACAACTCTCCTTTTAGCAATTTGTATTTGTAAATTATAAATAATTATTTTGAGAATGAAGAAAGGGTTCCTCTTTTTTGTAATTTTGATACTCTAAGCAATTTTTGGAGGGGAATTTTAGCTATAGGTGAAGAGGAATACTCAAATCTGAGTGGCTTAGGAATTTTCTTTTCAAGATTTAGTCCTTGTCTTTGAGGCAAAGCTTTTACTATTGCAGCTATTTTCTTCGGTATCAAAGCCCATGATCTTGGAGGGATTGTTGAGGAGAATTTTTACAAAACAGAGCAAAGGTTCAAGGTTTAATTTGTATTCAAGTATTATTATTTGTTAATGAAAATTAAGTTATTTTCAATGGCAGGTTTGTGCCAATTATTTCATATGATGTACTTTTGTTGGATATGAAAATGATCGTTTATTTGATTAGCTATCTCATCTGCTGGTTGCATTGATCTGTTATTGATTTCCCAATTTTCTTTTGTGCTCTAATCAATTTTCTGAGTAACTATTTACTCATAAATTTGTCATTAAAATAGCATTAATTACCATTGGACTTAAGTGAACTATTTCCTAGTTTTGATGGTTAATTATTCATTGTTTTAAATTTCTAAACAAAGCATTTTTGTAACAATATTATCAGTTGTTAGAACTATTTCAATAGTATGATGTTCATCATAAAAGATAAATGTTAAATCATCATTATTTTAATCACTTTGCTGTTGATTTGGATGAGATCTATATATTGTCTTAAATGAGATATGATAGATTAGATTTTGTTTGTTGCTTGCACCTTAGAATAGAATTGCATTTAGAATTAATTCCATTGCATTTTAGAAGTACCTTTATGTAGGAGCAACTTTAGATGTGGCTTGGCTAAACCATTAAATCGACTTAAGGATCACTTTCTTGCATGTGCATTGTTAGAAGGTAGGTTTGGTTTTCTCTTTTGTTGATTGTAAATTAGATACATCATAAGTCAACAAGAAGGGAAAGGGGGTAACT
>APFE030854383.1:0-10000 GCA_000404065.3 Pinus taeda | reverse complement strand
TATATATATATTGTGTTGAAAATACAACAAGAAATGTTAAAAATAACATCAAGAAAAATCCTAATTTAATTTGTCCTTCAATTAAATTAGGAATTAAATTGTAATTCTATTCTCATAGCAACTTGTAACAATTAACTAAGTTAAGTTGACTTAGATGGATAAGAAAATTCGAGTTGGAATTTTATCTAGAGTCATGTAGAGTGATCCCTAAATTTTAGGGGCCCATGTTGAGTTCTTATTGAGTTGTAATTATTTAATTCAATTTAACTAAGTTAAATACTAGTTCTAACTATTGGAGGAACTAATGAGTGGTAAAGTGAATTAATTTGGATTTAATTCAAATGCAATGATCAATCAGATAACTAATAATTCATTCATAAATAACTCATGCATGTCAGTTTAGAGAAAGACCCAGTTGATATTAGAGTTCAGGGACAATGTACTATTAGTTGTAAAATCATCTAAATTAAACTGATGATGCATGTAACCAGAGGAAGGCATGTGGATGGATTGCGCAATTATGAGTTAGGAATTTCCCAATTAAATATGGGCTAATTCTTAAGGGAACAATGTAAGGAAGTAACGGCTTAACAGATAACAGATTTGGCTAAATATTGGCTTGAGTTGATTTATGAAGCAGTAAGATAGATTGTACATGTGCAGAGATTGTTCGGGTTGAACAAGAATTTTATTTTATTCTCAAATCTTTTGGTTAATGCAATATACAGATAGAAAGGGTTTTTAGCTTAGGTTTTCCCCATAAAATTATTGTGTTATGTGATTGAAATTCTTCATTTTATGCTTCATGATTTCATCGATCAATTTTTGTTTCTGCTAATGAGTAGAGTAGATTCAAGTCAATTGTTTTAGCATATCACATTCTACAGTTTGAATCCACAATAAAAATCTACATGGTATCAGAGCTAAAATCACTATAGAAGAGGAGATTATGAGCTTGTTGTGCAGGTGAAATCGAAATTGCAGTTTCATACTTCAGAGCCAACAGAATGTCATTCTACGGTTTGAGACTTGAGTATGCCCTTGAGGGTAGCTCAAATTACATAGCTTGGAAGGACAGGATGGAGGTAGTGTTGGAAGATAACAGGCTAAAGGAATTCATAGATCCTGATATCCTGAAGCCTTCAACATCGGATGCTAAAGATCTGACAGAGTGGAGAAAGTGTGTGGCAAAGGTGACAAGGATTATCTTAGAAGGAGTTCGAGATCATATTTTCTCGAACCTCCATGGTAAGGAAACTCCATTTGCAATGTGGAAGGCCTTAAATGACCTATTTCAAAGCAACAATGACCACAGGAAGGTGGCATTGAAGGAAAAGCTCAAAAGAGAAAGATGGAGAAGGGCAATACAATACCAAAGTACTTGACCAAGTTCACCCAATGTCAGGCTGAGCTTGGAAGTGTCATTGTTACTATTGCAGAAGACGATTTGTCGATCCTAGAACTTCTAGGACTTCCCAAGATCTAGTACAACTACCATGACTTAGTTAATGGGAGGGAGAAACTACCAGAGTGGGAGCGGTTGTGCTCCGACCTAGTACAAGAAGAGATTCGACGAAACACCATAGATGAGACCTCATCCAAAGAAGTGGAAGAGGACTTTTCATTAGTTAGCAAACAAAAGAAAGCCAAGGGAAAGAAGTCTCAAGACAAGGACAACAAAAAGAAGAAGGCCTTGTCGAACATCAAGTGTTTTCATTGTCACGAGTTTAGGCACTATGCCACGAAATTCCCATAGAAGAAAGAAAGCAAGGAGCCTGCAGTAGCAGTAGTAGGTGAAGCTTTAGCTTCAAAATTTGAACTTGATTTCACTCTCGTTGCATGCATGGAAAGCCCTATAATGGGAAGCATGTGGTATCTCGACAACGGTACCTCATTCTATATGACATGGAATAGAGATTTCTTCAGTGACTTGGAAGAGAAAGGCCTCAAGTAGAACACAGAGTTTGGAGATGATGGGAGGTATAGCGCGAATGACATCAACATTGTTACTTTTCAGAGGGAGTTTGCTCCCCTCCCAGACTCACAGATGTGATCTATTTTCTAGGACTAAAGAATAATATTGTTTCCATCGCGGTATTGGAAGACTGTGGCTACCATGTGATTTTTAGCAAGGGAAAGGTTTTCCTTAGACACATCACCATGGGACAAGTGAAAATGATCAGTGTGTGAGTCAAGAACCTGTATGCACTTGAGGTACAAAATGCATGCAAATCCTTAAGGAGAAAGGTAAAGGTTAGAGAAGTGTTGGTTGAGAGGGAGCATGAATTACCTCTCAACATGCAACCTCAAAAGCAACCTCAGAAGTAACGTCAACAAGTTGTGGAGCAACAACAATTTGAGAAGAAAAGAGGAGACTGAGTGGATACATCCACTCAAGTAGAGATCTACAGTAGGAGGAAATTTTGAGCCAATTGGGCAGAGGGAGCACACACATCCATACCTCTAGATGAGAGGTAAGCAATAGTCCCAAGAGTAGCAGAAATTTGGGCAGGGTCCATTGAGGTGTTTTTTTGTCTCATGGATCATTACCTTGCTGTGGGAGGCCATAGTATTTAGTAGAAGGAGGATCAATGTCAATCAGATACTTAGGAGTTCAGACCAGAGTTGAAAACGGAGCAGGTTGCTCAAGAGCAGAGTCGACAACAACACCTTTTTTCCTAGTAGACAGTTGCAAACATAGTTGATTCAGTTTATTTTATTTATTTATTTTGTTTGGATGCTTTTTGGTTGCAAATGTTGCAATAGAAACAACAACAATTACAAGTGTTGCATGTAGAAAATTCCAAAGTTACTGGATTGAGGTAGAGGTGAATTCCTTTCTTGTTGAGAGGGAGTGTTGAAAATAACAACAAGAAATGTTAAAAATAGCATGAAGAAAAATCCTAATTTAATTTGTCCATGAGTTAAATTAGGAATTAAATTGTAATTCTATTCTCATAACAACTTGTAACATTTAACTAAGTTAAGTTGAATTAGTTGGCTTAGTGAATTCGAGTTGGAAGCCTATCTAGAGTAATGTAGAGTGATCCCTAAATTTTAGGGGCCCATGTTGAGTTATTATTGTGTTATAATTATTCAATTCAATTTAACTGAGTTAAATTCAGTTAAACTAGTTCTAACTGTTGGAGGAACTAGTGAGTGGTCAAGCGAATTAATTTGGATTTAATTGACATGTATTAATCAATTAGATAACTGCTAATTCATTTATGCCTTACTCATGGATGCCAATTTAGAGAAAGACCCAGTTGATATTAGAGTTCAGGGACAATGTACTATCACTTGTATAATCATCTAAATTAAACTGATGATGCATGCAATTAGAGGAAGGACTATGGATGGATTGTGTAGTTATGAGTGAGGAATTCACCAATTAACTATGGGCTACTTTCCAAAGGAACATCACAAGGAAGTAGGGGCTTGATAGGCAACAAATTTGGCTAAGTATTGGCTTGAGCTGATTTGTGAAGTAGTGAGATAGATTTTACTTGTGCAAAGATTGTTCGGGTTGAACAAGCATTGTATTTTCTTCTCAGATCTTTTGGTTAATGCAATATATAGATAGCAGGTGTTTTTAGCTGAGGTTTTCCCTAGAAAAATATTGTGCTATGCGTGATTGAAATTCTTCCTTTTATGCTTCATGATTTCATCAATCAATATTTGTTTCGCTGATGAGTAGAGTATATTCAAGTCAATTGTTTTAGCATATCACAATTTGCAGTTTGAATCTACATATTGCTACACTCTAATAATCATTATGCAAATTTCCAAGTTCTCTTCATATCTATATATAAACCACTACTGCATAGGTTGAGACTTTGGTTTTGATTTCATGGGATTTTATGAAAACTTTGAAGATGAGATATATATATATATATATTACTCCACCCTAATAATAATTATGCAAAGCTCTAAGTCCTCTTCATATATATATCCATAAACTGCTACTGCATAGGTTGGGACTTTGGTTTCAATTTCATGAGATTTTATGAAAACTTTGAAGCTGATATAAAATCATAAAAAAAAGGAAAATAAAATAATTACAACTGCAACACAAAGCAAAGACCATTTTCATTTTTATTTCTAATGATTTTTGTTTACTTCTCATTCCTTGAACATGAGTTATTACTTTCTCAGCTTAATGCTCGCTATAGTTTAGATTCAATAAGTTGATGTTCATGGGCACATGAACTTCATTAAAATGCAACTTCTTCATTTTTTTTTAATCCCAATCAAAATAAGAAGTTACCTCTTTTTGGAGAAAATCGGTATCGTTCAGCTAAATCTTAGTGAATTTCTTCAAGGTAAGTCACATATGCTCATTCTCATCTATCACCATTTTCTTTATGATTTTTGTTTCAATGTTGTTTTTAGTATTCACTAATCTAAAGTGCTTTTTTGCAGGCCTTCAAGAATTCCTTTGAAAATCTAGTGCCCCTGCTTTCTGAGATTCAGAATTCATTCTCCTCATTTTGCTTGTTTTTGCATTAACGCAAAGTAGTTATGATGTTGATCAAATTGCAAATAAGCTAAACCAGGGAGTCTCTCAACCTCTATTTTGCTTTCATTTAATATATCTACGAGTCTCATCTTTGTTAGATAATCATTGAGATGTTTTCACGCAAGATTAATTTTGAAACAAGAAACTTTGAAAGGGGAGAGACACCTTATTTGGCTTAATTTTCTCTCATAACTTCTATCTAGTCTTTGTTTTAAAAGCCTAATTACCTATAACTCTACGAGATAAAATTCATCAAAATCTCAACTGAAGAAAAACATATATTTTTCCCTCATACTTGTTCTTTTGTTGAGACATTTTTATAAATACTCTTGTTGCTATTTCTTTTAAATATGGCTTTTCTTTTAACTTTCATTTTTTGGTTTTTATTTTATTTTTCATTTGAAAACTTTGGAGTGTGTTGATTTCACTTTCATTTCAAATTGGTTTTAGTGATATTACCAAAGATTTATATGGAAGAAATTTTCATACCCAACATTGGTTGGCATGCATGGAGAATGTTTACTTTGTTAATTTCATGGGTTTTCATTTACCTTAAAGGGACATATTTATTGAATTCTAAGACCTCTCACCTTAATTATTTTCCCATGGAGGAACATTCATCTTTCCAAGTGATAGTGTTCATCTTTGCAAGGAAAGAAATGGCTTGAGTCTAACTCAATGACTCTCTCCTATCCCTCCACTTCACATAAAAGAATCTAGATTGATATATGCAAGGAAATATGAGGGAGTCAAAACTTTATAAGTATTACATCCATTGTCTTTAAAATCTCTTGTACCACCCTGCTTTCTTCACCCAATCGCTAAAAGCAATTCTCTAAATAAATTTTATCAAAAGGGTGGTAAAAGAGGGTTGAAAGCACACATGTGTGGGAAGGACAAGTAAGCCCATCAAGGTACCGAACAAGATTGCTAGCAACATGGTTATGCTTGTGTGGTACTAAGACAACTTCGTCAGGGTACGAAACAAGCTTGTTGGCAATGAAGCAATGTTACAAAAGGGAGATTATTTATATTAATGGATATATACTTCCTATATGAATCTCTTCTATCACTCGCATGAATTAAATTAAATATTCCCCTAAAAATATGGATTCATGGTTTTAGACTTAGTTTGTTTCAAGTACTTATCTTTTTAGAACTTATATTGCTTGTAGATTAATGTAGGACCCATGGGACATGTTTTAATGTTTGAAGGCCTAATGGAATTCATCACTTCAACCTTTTGGTAAATTTAAAATTATTTTTAATCATAGATAACTACTTCTTCCCTGTGCATCACCATCGTTGTGGCCACAACCCCCCCATAACATTTTACAAAAGGTATGTGAACCCTCTATGTAAATTTTGGTCATATCACCTCTTTCATGCTTTGATTTTGTTAATTTTGCGATATTTTTACTTTGTTTTCTTCTTCCATCACTTCATTGTGTGTGATTTCTCGCTAGCTTCCCAATGACTCAAATTTTGTTGAATTTGGACTTACAGTTTGAAAATTGTGCTTGTTCAAAGTTTGAGTGTTTTTTAGCGCTTTGGCTTAAAAATGTATTCTACTTTATTTTATAAATTTAATTAACTTAAATTATGTAAATATAACCAATTAATAAATTTATTAAATTAATTATATTAATTAAATTAATTGTAGTTTATTTAATTAATTTGTAAAAATAGCGGAGATGGTGCTCTGCACTGAAGCACCACAGGGCCTAGGGTAACAAGAGGTCTGATGTTTTGTTGTCGTTGTCGTTGCTATCATTTTCCTACAGTGAGGAGCTCACTGTGACGGCTTGTGGGCTAGCTCCCTACCCATTCTTCGACCGTTTCCAGCATCCATGATTCTGTCTGCAGTTGTCCGAATGGAGTTAGACGATGTCAATTATTCCTCCGACCCAAATCCCTACGAGCCGATTTGAATGCTCCCTCACACTGTGTCAGGTTTTGGTACTCATTGCACATAATTTCTCCCACAGACATGCCCGTTGTTTGTCACTAAACCTTCTAGTCCATCCATGCCCTACCTGTCGGCTTCTTCTGCCCCATTGCATCACCTGGGCTTGATTTCCCTCCACTCTCTCCTGCTATGCTCAACCTTCTTGCTTCTTGCATTGATCCCTCCCCTAATTTTGATTCCATTTTGCCTAAGGCATCTCTTCACCCCACATCATCCGATATTCCCACTTCTTTAGGGTTATCACAATCTAGGATATCCTCTATCCATCACTCCACATCGGACAACAACCCTAACCCTACCTCTTTTCAGGGGATTTTTCCTATTCCCTTTGGTAGCTTCAATATTCTAACAGTTAACCCTCAGACCTCCTCCCCTTCTCCACATGCAGACTTACAAGGTAACCAGGACCCCTTTCAGGACCATCCAACAGCTCCACAAACTAGTAAGGCCAAGAAAAGTAAGTTTACCAAGGCCGCAAGCAAGGACATTAATCTCAAATTTGGGGAAGGCATCACCATGAGCGAAGTGGTGGATACCACAAATAGGGTTCTGGTGGGGCGTGTGAGGGGAAGAACATATTCAGTTGAGCAGCTTTATCTTTGGACCTTAGAGATTTGGGGCTCTTTACTCAAGGAACTTTCGTCTATCACCATTCTGACTCAAAGATGGTTTTCCCTCAGTTTCCATTGAGAAAATTACACAGATTGGATACTCTCCCGCTACTGGCATATCAAAATGGCCCGTGTGCTTCTAAAACGATGGAGCCCCCTCTTCGATATAGAACGAGAGCAGTTGGGTGCCGGTCCAATTTAGGTTCGTCTTCCAGGGCTGCCTTTGTACTTTTGGTCGGAGGACATCTTTATTCGCATCGACAACACACTGGGTACCTATTTGGATCATGATAAGTCATATACATCTTATGGCAACAAATCTATGGCCCACATATTGGTTCACCTAGACACCAGAGAAGGATTGGAGGAAAAGATTACTCTGCATTGGAAGCATTTCCCTTGCAAGTAAATGCTAGACTACAAAGGGGTCCCCTTCAGGTGTGTTATCACAAAATCCATCACTGAAGGGCTGCTGATCAGGTAGACTCTGTGTAACTGTTTCAGACCAATCTTTTAGCTAAGGATTAGCCTCCCTAGCCTGAGAGGGCTCTCTCAAGAAAGTTATTGATTTTGACTGCTGATAAGAGGGCTAACTCTAGTAAAGTAAATTTAATAAAAAGGTTGGCTGGATAGACATTACAAATACTTCCATTGGGCTTATGGAGTTGATCATATTTAATAAAATGTAACACTGCTCATGCATAGAAGTTAGGGCAGCAATGTTTAAATACTCAAAACATCATCTCATAGGAACCTCAGTTTACAAATACACACAGGAAGTCAGAGCAGCATAAGTGAATTCTGAGTGATTGTGTATTCATACAACTGTAAAAACATTAAAGATAAAACAAAACCACATATCTTGAGCATTTGAAACACTATAAGAATCCTGAGAAGAGAAGCAGCAAATTATATTACCAAACTAAGTTTTTACATAAGCCAAAGCAATACTCCGTTTCTCAAAATATCCAACCCTGATTACATAGATGATTCAGCTATATATAGAAACAAGAGTCTAACTACTTGGAGCTTCCTCCTCCAGCATGAGGGGAGCTCGATGACTGCCACTAATGACACCTATCTGTTTTTAACAAACTTATTTAATACATTAACTACTAACAGAAGTTCTAAAGAGTTCTAATTCGGTTATAACTCTAATTCTATCTTCATCATAAATGGATTCCTCCTTGCAGCTTTGACACTTGGCTTCATCTTCGTTTGGCTGAGATGGCATGAGATGAGTCAAGTAATGTCCCATGTTGGCCTTGGATATTGGAAGCCTTGATCTGCTCCATGTTGGCTGTAAATATCCCTAAAATTTCGGTTCTGGTCTCCCATTACCTAGCATCACCGAGTATGCAGCAGTAGGTCCTTTAATTATTTAATAGCCGGATAATATATGGCATTACCACATTCCTGATATGCTGGAGGATTCTTTGCTATACAGGTGTGCCAACCAAAACTTTTCGTATGCAGCTCCCTTCAAACCCTAATCACCGAGGATAAAGTGGCTTTATAACCAAAAATTCCAAACTTAGCTTAAAACATTTTACCTTTTACTAAAGGTACACCTGGCATATGTTGAATGGCTGTGGCAGCTTCCTTTGATCCCTTCCATGTCACCTAGGTGTTTTCTTTGCAAATTTCTGAATATTTCATCAAACTGTTTGCCTATGTTTAAAAGTCAACACCTACAGCAGTTTCGCAGCGCACTGCGAAACTGTTTTAAACAATTTCAATTTTCTCTATGACTTTAACTGCTCTGCCACTTGATTTCAAAATTTCTTTTTACCTTGGATATATATAGCCGTGTTTTCATGCCTTCAAAATAATGAACTTAAGCAAAATTTTACAAAACTTTGGAACAACACCTTACTCAGAATCAGCAATTTCATTTAGCAGCTAATTTATTTAGTTGTGCTTTCAATTTTGCATCCTCCTTTTCCATGGCTTTGATTTCAGCTTTGGCAGTCTTCATCTTAGCCATTTCACTTTCAGTTGCTTCCAACTGGTCCTTTGTAGATATGATATTTCCTCCTTGGGAAATGATGCCTTTTTTATTTGAACCTTTTTTCTTGATTTCCTCTGCCTCCTCTGTTCTGGGTAGTTTCTCAGCTTCCCTTGCTTGCTTTCTTGTAAGAGGTTTTTCCTTTATTTCCTTTGCTTCCTCTATTCTGGGCAGTTGCTCACCTTCCCTTACTTGATTTCTTGTAAGAGGTCTCCTTGGTTTGAAAATAAACTCCTCACCTGGTTCGTTAAACCTCAGTCTTTTTGCAGCTTTAGATTTCTTAGTGCTTTCAGGTGTTGACTCTGTCAAGTCAATGTGCATTGGTTCAATGTGTGTCGGCCCAGCTTGATCAAACTCAATAGCTTCCAGCAAATCATTCAAGCTGGCCTTTGATACCGGACTTTCCTCAACAGCCACTGCTTTGCCTTTTTCTTTGATCATTTGACTCTGTGTTCTCACCCTTGACATTTTTTCAGATTCTTTTGGCCCAGGTACAATCTTCTTATGCTGGGCTTCTCCTTTTGCTGATGGCTGAGGCTGCTCTTTACTAACCAGTGACTTGACTGACTTTCTTAACTCTGATTTTACCCTCCTTCTATCCTTAGCTTCCTTCTGAAGCTCAGCAATCGTGGGCTCTTTAACTGACTCTTCAACTAACTGTTCTTTTTCTTTAACGGGCCGTGGAGTCAGTCTTGTTTTAATTTGAAAACCCGCCATGAAAATGAATGAATCCCAATCCCTGCCTATTTTCTGAAGACCATTCAAAACTAACAACTTGACCAGACCATGGTGAAACAGAGATGTTTCACAGTCATCCTTTCTTAACTGCACCTTGTCACACATTTTGCTCAGACTTCGAAACAAGTAGAAGGGGATGTCTATGGATGCTTTAC
>APFE030854372.1:0-18426 GCA_000404065.3 Pinus taeda | reverse complement strand
GGCGTAACGTATTGAAAGCCAAGTAAGTAAGGCATAGCATATTGAAAGCTAGGCGTAACGGGCAGTTAATAAAAAGACCTTAGATCTTATATTATCCATTCATTATATATGAGCTTACAGGCTATATATAAGGTATCAACTGCTTCATGCTATTAAGGTAAGGTCACGCCAGGGAAGTTCGGCCTAGCGCCTCTGAAGTTCGGCCTAGCGCCAGGAAAGCCAGGCTAATTTTTTCACCTCGACAGGGAGGAGGGAATTATCAGAGGGCAGCGTAGGTGTTCTGCGAAGCCCGGGCCCGCTCTCCCCACCTTCAAGGACACACGAAAGACTCTTTCCTTTACGACTGGAAAGGAAGGACACACGCAGGAATCAGGGAAGGTCTAAAGATGCGGGAACCTCACGTTAGTGGCTCGACCAATCGATAGGTTGAGGCACGTCCCTTCCCTCTCTCAGGACCACTGGACTATTCGAAGCCTACCCTGAGAGTCATCAACTCGAGAGTCATCAAAGAGTCATCAACTCGCTCGGCTACCTTCCCAATTGTAGACATAACCCAAAGGAATAACCTCTTCTCTCATCCG
This sequence comes from Pinus taeda, assembly GCA_000404065.3. Lineage (NCBI taxonomy): Eukaryota > Viridiplantae > Streptophyta > Pinopsida > Pinales > Pinaceae > Pinus > Pinus taeda. The sequence goes on along the minus strand of APFE030854372.1, from coordinate 17,845 downwards.
AAGGAAACATATTCTCGAAAATTACCCTCAATCGATAAGGACAGAGTCCCATCCCTACCCACTCTAAGGTCAGGGAAGGAAGGTCCGGAGGGTCTGGCGCTTCCGAGTGCAAGGATTTTCTTGACTGACCCACCAATACTTTACCACCAATATCGACCAAGAACTTGAAAACCCACCAATCGAGCGTTAGCGAAACTACTTGACCAAGACCTTTTATTCACTTCCGCCACTTCCGCTTTTCACTTCTGCTTATCTGCTAATCCACTTCCGCTTCTCCGCCTATTTATCCGCTTTTCCGCCCCCCCCTAAAGCTTGAGCTGGGATCGCCTTATTTTATTCAGAACTTCCAGTCTGTTTTCCCACAGAATAGAAATAAGGGGGCCTAGTCTTCGGTTCAGCTCAGTTCAGCAAATCAGTTCAATTAAAGCTCCCAAAATAAGTGACCCCCGATAAAGTAAATCTCCTTCGATGAAACCTTATAAGTTTTTAAGAGTTCATTAAGTATCCAGGCCTGCCTTAGCAAGACGAATTCATAAAACATCTCCTGGGAAACAAGCCTTAGCATGACGGTATGTTCCGCTTAGACACGACTGGTCCGCTACAAGTTAATCAGCCTGCTCTAAGGAGATTCGGCCTTAGCATATCTACCTATCTAGGGGTCTTCCCCCTTTAGGGCAAGTTCGTCCCGATAGGCAGTAGTAAATAATAAGTACCTAAAAAAAGAATAAGAAAACAGAGCCTTGAGGAATACCTTCGTACAGTGCGGTTTCTCACTCATATCTTTAGGTAGGAAAGGATAGAGATCAGTATAGGAGACGAGATTAGATAGGGCGATATAAACCAAAACATCAAATTAGGTAGAGTAGGTTACTTAGCAGTAGGGTCTTGCCTTAAGGTCTTTCTTTTCTTTCTTACTTTCTTAGTCCATAGAGTAAGTTCCATACTTGCCTTTAACGTATTTATAACCACCACCTCCTTCCTGTTAACGTCGAACTGTGCAACTTGGCATGCCCATGGGGAGGGTCTCGGCAACTGGTGGGGACTAAGAACCTCCTGGGACGGGGTATTGCAACTGGTGTTCACGTACACAATATCCTGGAGTAGCTCTATGTGCTCTTCTACGTTGTAGCTCGCTGTAGAGTAGGCCGGCCATAGATAGAGAGTGTAAGCTTTAGCCTTAGTATACTAGCCCATAGAGACTTCCGTATGGCATGGCTGCTATGGCTAGGTATCACGGCTAGTCCTCATTTGTAAGTATAAACCATGCCCATGTAAAACCAATATAACCAATATCAGATTGCCTCTCAGGAACAGGGGGAACTTCTATTCTCTGTCCTGATTAGTACTAGTGAAAGCTTTGATAACTTCTGGTTATACCGCTGTACTTTTCTGAAGCCTTTTACCTATTATCTCATTTTTCCCCATGCATGTGTCTTATCCATATCTAATCCCATGCAAGCTTACTCATCTCAAATGGACTTAATTGCGAAGCCTGATCCAACAACTAGTTATAATTAGCTGTAGTGCAACTCTGAGTCCCAATAGGATGGATGGCTAGGATTCATAGGATTTATGGCCTTGCCAGGTGGGAATGAATGGGGAATTGAGGGCCTCCCTAGTCTTGCTGCTTTTATTATTGCTGGCTGCTGGCCTAGCTGGTGGGATTAATTAGATCGCTGGCTATTGAGCTCGACCTGTAGGGAAGGAATGCATCTGGATCTCGAGAATAATAAATTCGAGAACATTCTCATATACGCAGGAGGAGGAGGAGTCTGCTTCCCGATACAAGAGCAAATCATAGCAAACCATATGCTTCAACAAACAAGAGCACCGATTGATGATTGATCGGATTTATTTACAACAGAAAGCCTAGTTGGGACAAGACAAGGCGGGACGGAAGGAAGAAGGATTGATCACTGGCTAGACCGTGACGCTAGGTAAATGATTACGTTAGGCTAGGTGATGAAATGTTACGCCGGCATAACACCCGCCATTAGAACAACAACAAGGGTTGTATATATTTTCAATCGCATTTAAGAGGCTTTTTCAAATTCGCGGACCAACCCCAGGGACGAAGTTATTGTCTTAGATTACTTATTGTTAGAGCTTTGCACAGGCGTTTGAAACCACTTGCCGGAGGAATCCTTCATGGGTAGACACTATTGATCTTCTTGTCGGGCCGGGCTTAACCCCCAGATACGCTTTTAGGAATTAAAACAGACAGCATTGCTAGGATGCGCTTTAAGGCTCGACAATGAGGACCCGGTAGGGGGCTCGACTGATAAGGCCGCCATCGATTTATCGCTCACCTTCGCTCTATAACGGTGAGGGATTTCTCGTCAATCCAATTTCATATGGGTTGAGGATTTCTCGCTCATCCCATTCTATTACTAATGACGGGAGTGAGGGATTTCTCTCGCTCACCACTTCATACATGAGTGAAGAGGGATTTCTCGCTCATCCATTTCATTATGCGAGTGTAAGGTAATATATCATCGCTCATCCTTATTACATTCATGGTGTTGATGGCGATTTCTTCGCTCGATCCATCATTATTGGGGTGAGGGATTTATCACTCATCCATCACATGGGTGAGGGCCGCCATCACCTTTCTATGCCTACTTGATAAAGACTTTATGTCGGATGGACAACTCACTCTTCATTGCCTAGGAATAACTACAGCCAGACAATATTGGAAGGGAGAAAGGCGCCAGCAGGGTTGAGGGGAGAAATTGCATATTGAGATCTATTTGATTATTTACGATATACGGGTCACGATCGATGATTCGAGCTACGATCCCATCGACGAGTAAAGGTAATTTAACATATAATAGATGCATTTCAGAATGACTTATCTATTTCATTACGCGATATTATATACGTAATTACGTATATAATTGCAGAGATCTCACCGACCAACCAAATAGTCTTTCATTTCATCCCAGGCGGGCACCATTGTAAGCCTCATGTTCAACACGATTCCATTTGATGGCGTTGGTCGAGCTTGCTTGCGCATCGATTTTTTCATTCAAAAGAATATCTTGTGACCCTCAGCTAACGTGCAAGCAGTAGTCCGGAAGCAACCCTCAGCTGATCATTCCTGCTTTTCTGTTCTTTCCCCGCCATCTCATCGGTCAAAGGCTCCCTCCTCATGATACAAAACCATCTCATCGGTCAAAGGTGCAGCACTGTATCTGGTGCGTACAGATCTTCCGCACCTTTCCTTTCTCCTCAAGGATGGCATGCTCGTAACCTTCCTTATAGATAGATGCTCAGGTAACTTAGCTACGATAACCTGACCTGAACTACTTCCCCCCCTGCTCATTAATAGAAGCTAGGCGCTAGTCCCTTTTGGCATTGCCAATTGGTGCAACTCCAATTCCATTTACCTTAGACCTGCCTTAGAGATCATCTTGCTGCCGCCGGCTGATTGATCTATATCTTGCTCCCTTCGAACTGATCCCCCCCTCTCTCTTGATGATGCCCGTATTCTCTCTCTCGATGTCCGTCTTGCTAACTTCCGACGATGAACTATTGCCTTTAGCGCTAGACCGTGAAGCTAGACGAAACCACCCGAGGCTAGCACCCATCACACCCACAGTTCCCAACAGCGAGCCCACAGTGAAACTTAACAGCTATGTTCCCCACCCGTCGTATCACAGCGAACCCAAACAGCCCACACATCTACCCGCTGATCGAGATCTTGATTGATACCCGTCGATCTCTTCTTGTGAACTTCCGACGGAGAACTTGACACGGACAAATTGCTTGATGCCTGGCTATACACCCACCTTACGCTAGACAGACGGCACCACCCAACAATGATGCTTCGACCAACAGACCCGATCAACGGGCGAACCACCTTCGACTTTACGAACTGCCTTCATCGACACCTCATTGCCTTCATCGAACTGCTTTATATCGACCTGACTGCCTGAGAGATCGATTGATACCTGTCCATATATCCATTTCGACCTGGAGACAATAACTTTACGGCGGGCTTGCCGCTGGCTAGATTGCGGCGGGCTTGACGAATTATGTGCCCGGGACGGGGTGGACAGAAGGATTTGCCCTTTGCGTCACACCTACCTGTGATCGATCTTACTGCCTGCCTGAGCCTAGAGCTAACTGTCCGCCAAGTAAGAAGGCACCCGCCCAATAAGTTCGCCCAGTAAGGAAGGACACCAACGGCCACCACTAAGCTACAACTAACCTAACCTATTACAGCTAATAACATCACATCAACATAGATTGACTAGAGCTTTTTTTATATACGTACATATACACCCCATTACAGTAGACCCGAGAGAGAAAGAACCCATCGTGAAACAGTGAAAACACCTAAAGTACACAGTGAACCTATCTGCTGATCCATACCACTTGCTCCTTGCCGAAGGTGGAGATCTTGCTATCCTTGGATATGATGAACTTGGTTTGCTTGCTTTCTCATTTCCCCCAGCGTGAGGTGCACCCATTCCAAGTACCCTTACCGACAGACGAGAGAAAAGAGAAGTCCACCCAGTCCGCGTAAGAAGGAACTTGCCCAGGAAGCTCTAACGCTTTACCTCGTGTAAACAGGACATACGCTTCGACCCTTCCCCCTTTAGGTTAGTTGGTTGGTTGGATCGCCACAGCTTGCCCCTGATGGTTCACGCTACAGAGCTTACAGAGCGAGCTGCACCTGACGGAACACTGTTCCTCCATGCTCACTTTGACGGAAGAACGGAACACAATGACTCAGAGCTGATACTGACGGGAACACGATTACTCATCGACCTTGCCCGCGGCTAAAGCTCGCAGATGCGCTCTTATCGGTATGGTTATACTACGACTGTTTTCATATCATATATAAGCTCTCGCTCTGAAAACCTGAAAACACGATCCAAACGCGACATATCTGGATCTCGCTCTTGAACGAGCTATGCAATAAGCTTTGGATCTTGACCTGATGAGTCTCCAACCGGGACTGCTCCCCACGCGTAAATCCGTGTCATCGTATGGCTCCAAAAAGAACTGGTTCAATCCAGTCTACTGGCACTATATCCTTATATGCTTCTAGGGGAACTGGATTTAGAGCAGGATCCCCAATTAATGGAACCAAATCCTCTGCTGACTTTGGAAGGTATGCTGGCACGAGCTCTATAACGAAGGATGCCAGGAAAGAAACTGGGATAGGAAGTGATGCTTGCTCTGGTATCTTCCCTGCCCTTGCTGCGGGCTTTCGATCTGGAATTGAGTGGGATCTTGTCACGCTTCGATTAGGACATTTATATCTTGACGTGCTTTATGGCATGGTTTATGCTCCCTAATTCAATTCGATGCGACCAGTACCCGTTTTTGATCGTACGCCTGCTTTATTCTCCCGCTTATTCCTTGCCCTGGTGGACAAGACCTCCGGATCTGAGATTTGATAGCTTTAGATTCTTCGGGTCATTCATGTAGGGTGGAGCGGGTCTGTCGGCTGTGGATGCGCTTAGAACGGGTTATGTTTACACTTTATGGCGCTTGACTGACATTGATGATCGATCGGAATACATTGTGGGTGACGGATGGCAAGTTGTGCATATTCTGTTTCGTGAGGTGGCTTTAGTTCTGGCATAATGAATGGAGAGAGTGTGTCGGGCATACCATACTACATACACACTTCTGGGTCATTTCCGGGCAGAGTGTCTGGTTCTAAGTGCCGTGGTCCATCTGACCTTGCTACGTTCTTCCGACCCCCCCCCATCGTTCGCTATAACTGGATGGGGAGCAAGAATAAGGTAGTTATAAAGCCAAGACCCCACTGGATCTGTTGCTGGTTCTCTAGTAGCTGTTCGAGATCGAGATCCAGACCCATAACCTGAAAGCCAGAAAGCCAGCCAGCTACGTAGCATAAGGGATAGGTAGCATAAGTACCAATAACATAAGCAAAGGCATCACAGCCAACAGCATAGGAAGCAAAAGGATAGACACAGGTGGGAGCAGCAGGGTCAGAGGGCAAGAGCATAGTCATAAGTAGCAAGCGTAAAGGTGGGAGAGAAAGCAGATAAATAGCCATATTATTCAGATACTTTCGTGCAAAAGCCGGAGCCCACCCCAGTTCCATTTGTTGGCCCGGAACCTTATGGAGTAGATTCAGTTCCCAACATAAGATGAAGATTCAGTTCGAGTTCGTTCTCCGGGTTTAGATGGAGACCCCGCGCCAGAACCGGCGAATGACCCTACGAAGCACCCTTAGTAGTTTTTTACCCAGGTGACCCAGCATCCTCCCCACCACCATTTCGCTGAATTACGTATATAGATAAGCTCACTAAGGTTGATCCAGATCTTATAGATCGGATATATTGATTGGGAAAGAAGAGCCAGCACGATCGGTGGTAAGTAAGGGCAGGCACAATCGGTAAGTAAGGAAAGAACAATTCATCGTACTAAGTCCTTTCATAGCTAGATGAATTAGCCTGAAAGGATGAGTAATCGTACTATGAATCGTACTTCCTTTCCTTTCCTAAAGAGAGTAATTAGACTGAAATAACAATGACTCGTACTTGAAGGACTGTACATCACCATACTTCCTTTCCCACGAATCTTGTTCTCTTTCGCTCCACGCCCACCCAGATTCTATTCCAGCACTAGGCTCCTTTTGAGGCCTTCGCTCTTAACGAATAACGGAAATATATTGAACGGCTTTGCGTTCTGCTTCCTGCGGGAGTCAGTCGTCTCTACCTGAGTGTGAGGTTCCATCACTGATTACTTCTGGGTAAACCAACCGACGAATGGTAAGAGGGGGGTCACCGGTTTCGCGACTACGTCTAGCAGGTATGCACTTCGACCCCGAGCTAGGCGAGGGAGCCCTAGTGAAACGGGGAGCTTTGTACTGACTCATTTGGTGTACGGCCGGAAGATACGGGGTGCTTAAGAGTCTCGATCAAATGCTACTGAATCCACCCCTGCTACAGGAGAAACTCAATCAACTGGATCCACTCAATCTGGATTTGGACCTTAGCGATATGGTTACTCTCGCACAAACAATATATATATATATCTAAAGCATAGGGTAAGATCTTGACGCGTTAGCTATTCAATTCAATTGGTTGACCCACCAGCACCTACAAAGACCATCCTTCTACTACGTAGCGAGGTAGCTCTGGATCTGGAACTTGAATTTCGTATGATATAGGGGGGGCTGCTTATAGCTTAGATGCTGCGAGTGAGACTGAGTTTGAAACGGGCGCTTCAGCTGGATACCTTATGGTTCAACAACCTAGGCTACAAGCTTTCGAGCTGGCTTTGCTCCTGGAGGTAATGCTAGAACATCGCTTACGAATACTGGAACATAATGGGATGTCTAAACTTAGCTGCTTGGAATGCATGCAGATGCCATCATAAATTATTGTAACACCAGGGTATGTAGGAACATCACTAGTTGGATAAAGAGCTTATGTCGGAGCACTTCTAGTAACTATTGCAAATACCGAAACATAACTTATTGAATTGAAACACTAGCTAATGCACCTGACTTCTAGGAACATAATAGGATGTCGGAACATGCACTTGTGGGAACAATATTCAATGCTGGAACAACAAGGTAACAATATCTGGGAACACTAGGAAATCCCGGAACTACACTGATAGGAACTATTACGTATATGGAAACATAAGCACTTGTCGGAACATCATATCTTGTGACATAGAGAAATATTGGAACATCGCTTATAGTCGCATGTGCAGATCCGCGAACACTACTGAGAGGGCAGCCCTTTCCTGAACGGATATAAGGGAAGGAGCTGGAACTGGCTGATATGCGGGTTCTAAACCTGTAAACCCTTATCTATTGTGTACATATTTCGATGGAATGGAGCAAACAGATACTTCTTATATCCTCCTTATCGAATGAGAAAGTGAATGATATAATCGCTCCGAGATGTTGGTACTAACTTGATATCGATTACTTATAAAAGAAGAAGTGGACTTTACTGGACCATGGTATTGTAGTTCAATTGGTTAGAGTAAATGGAGGCATCCCGATCTTGCTTCTCCTGCCGAGCTTATCTCTACCTCTACTAACTTGGGAACAGCTCATGTCCAGTTTTAGGTGCCCGCCAAAGTGATTCCATATAAATATCTAGCACAACTGGATCTCCAACTAAAGAAACAGGTGAAACCACTGCTTCTGCCTCTGCGGGATCCACTGGTTCAAAGTAAGCAACTGGATCTACTTATGCAGCTGGAGGATCTTAAGCTGGTCCTAGTTCAAACCCAATGTGATTGAATGGACCAAGAGAAACTGATTCAAGTTCATAAAAAGAAAGTAAACTCGGTCTCCAATTGCTGGATCTTTATCTCGATCTCGATCCGTGACTGGATATGGAACCTAGCGAAGGTAAGCTGCGACTGCTATTGATGCTTTCACCCGGCCCGGTCATTAACGGGATTTGGAACTCAATATCGATCTGCTCAGGATCCAATACTTACACAGAGTAAAAGGCTTCGGGCTCTTGGATGGGCAACTTTATACGCATATAGAACTGCCTGGTAAATCAATAGCAGCATATGGGGAAATTCCTCTCCATGAACCTGGCCTATCAGTTCTCAATTCGACACCTTGGTCTCTAGTCATTTCAATAGTGAAAGGGTGGGTGCTTTCCCTTTAGCTTAGATCGTTTCAACTGCCGGATGGAGTTATTGGATTATGGTCCATCAGAGTCGTTGAATGGAATGGACAGGCTTAAGACTGCTAGGAGACGAGATTGAGTGCAACCTATGACCTGATCTTAGAAGCACCGGATTGGGTGGGGGTTGATCCCTTATCTTCCCGTAACCCTACGACGATTGGATGGATGGCTTTGACTTGGCTGGAAGTGGGCTCTCCCCGTGCCCTTTCTCCTCTACCTTCTTCTAGGTTGGATTACTACATGATCGGTGCGCCTGGGATTTCTCTTTTTTCATGATTTTTCGCGTCGACAGAGTGACAGGTGGTGACTGCTGCTCAAATTAGCGATGCTCAAGGATGCGGAGGCAGGCTCGACTGTTAAGGAGAGGACCCCACGCTTCTTCGGTAGATCCGGTCGCACGGCGTTGGATCGATTTGATTCGAATTGGTTAATAGTTCTCAGTGCGACATGAACTTCGCAACCTTCTTTTGTGACTTCCATCGAATAGCAGATTGACTTCTAACTTTTTTGCATATCTTATTTGTGGGAGTGAGCGAGTGGGAAAGAGAAAAAAGATCCTAAGTGATATTGGGTGGAGGGCGTACCTACCTCTAAGAGTCCCTCCAGGTCCTCCTCATTTCACATTGTGCCATAGTCACAACCCCCTTTCGTTGGGTCCAATAAAACATATAGGGACAATGAAATGGATTGTTTTCTTACTGAAACATGCCTCCTCTTCTTAACGTTTATCTATGACAGGCTGGATGGCTTTTCAATTGCCTTGCACGATTCCCTTGGTGAGCCCCATTTCTTCCCATTCTATAGTTGTTGAGCCCAATTCCCATAACGTAGGAGGTCTAATGCTCTGGTTTGGCCCAGGGAAGGTTGGAACAACAGCTCTACCAAAACCTCCAAATTCGTTATCTAAATAAGCAAGACAACATTTATATACAATATCGCATTTATACGTTGAACTTGGACTCGCATATCATTGCCTTAGCTTCAGTCTGAGTCACCCTAAGGCTAGCCCCGTGAAAGCCTAGAGATATGGTCACTACATGTTAATATACGAGCTCGCATGGATACGTCCTTGCCAAAGCCCATGCACTCTGCCTTAGAGTGAAAGCTAGAGTCCAGAGAGAATAAATGATCTTTCTCATTCTCTCTATTCTTAGTTCTTAGCTTTAGTCCCATGCACTCCTTATAGTGAAAGCTCCAGTTAGTTTTAAGCGGAAGATCCAGAGTTTAGTTAGAACAGAATAACTCTCTCGCCATATCTACGTTTCCACTTGGACTCGCATATCTACGACCAGAGAAACAAATTATAGGGCTTCTACTAGGGCTTATCACACTAGGGGCTCTTCTCTACGGGGCTCTCTAGACGAGTGGGAGGTCCCCCGACCCGAGTCAGTAAGTGCGGTAAGTCATGTTGATTTCGCACCTCCCAGGTAGGAACCATTCATAGGTGGTGGTTCCGTAGTGTAAGTCATGTCACCAGGGTGAGGGTGAGCCTGCCGAACTTCTCGACTAAAGGAGAGGTAGCGAACTCTCGACTAAAGGCCGCCATCGCTCCTCTTTCTTTAAAGCGCTCCTCTTAAAACAGCGCTTCTTCTTTTACCGGGGCTCTTTAACAGGGCTCTTTAACAGGGTATCCTCATTCGACAGGGCTCCTCATATTTACCGGGGCTCCTATTTAGTAACCGTCTTACAACCTTATTTATCGATCTCCTGCTGGCTGCTGCTTAGGGGTCTTGCCCGGCGGCCGATCAACACTTGGCATCGAGTCCCGGCCATCAAGTAGCATCATTAAGATACACCATCCATCTAGAGAGTAAAAGCATAGAGTAAAAGAATTGACCCTTGGATCAATTCTTGTCTTCGAGTACCGGCATCGAGTGAATTGGACTGCATCATCAACTAGCGGTAATTGGGACCTCCTTACTGTGTCTATCGGCACATCCTGTGACTGATGGACTCTCGGCTGACTTACATTGACTATGTGAGAATGATATTTTCTTGGTGAACTGTAAATGCCCCTCCCTGTGGATTAGTGCCATACCTGTGCCCCGTAGCTCTGCTCCTCCCTGTGGATTAGTCCCCTGTGACCTGTAGTCCCATAGAGTATCCCGATTGAGTAGCTGCCCCTTGTGTTCTGTATCGATCGGTAACCGACGCTCAAGCATTTATTCGTCCATCCGTGACTGGAACAGAAAGCTGGCATCGAAAACCAAAAGACTATCAGCAGCGAGTACTGGCATTGAAACCTGAATCGAGTGAGTACCAGCCAGCATCTACACACCTGGATTGGGTGCATCGACAAGCAGCATTGACTCCTGGGATCGGCTCTTGTGATCAACTCCTGGGGATTGAGTACAAGCATTGAGTACCAGCATCAAGTGCATCAAAAACTGGATCGACTAGCGGCAGACTGACAATGACCGGGGTGGGGAATGATGGGCTATCGGTTCGCAAACAGAAAAGAAGGCGCATTGCCTCCTGGTATAAACTGCATTTGGCGGCTTAACTCACTTGGGGGACTTGGCAGGTTCCTTAAACATACTGGGTGTACTTGGTATACGTGGACTTGGTGGGTGGGGGGCCGAATCTAGTGTTATTACATATATAAATAATGACTGGAATAAAGAAAGAAACCAACGGGCTGGTCCAAGAAAGAAACACGGCGGGCGGAATAAAGGGCTTACTCAAGTGATTGCTGCCTGCCCTCTCTCCATTGATGCTTTTCCGTCTCTATATTGTGTCTTTCTCGATACCCGACCTACGAAGAGCGACCTTGGCAGAACGCTTCGCTCGACAAACCCGAGTACCTAACGGGCCATCCGAACCCATGGCCAGAACCCAATACCCTGCCTGGCAATAGGCTATTGCCAACTATGACGAACCCACGAACCTGGCGCTAGGAAATTGCAGAACTATGCATCACTGGCAGGGCAGGGACGCTGGCGAAAGCAACGCTTCCCGCTATCACTGGACCTGCCAACAACCGTATCGCTAACCTCACTGCTGCAGGAAGAAAGTAGAGTATAGACGCAATAAAGGTGGCTAAGCAACAGGCACCCACCCACCTACCCGCTGTAATGGATACAGTTTATCTCGTTCTAGTCCAATTTACCATTCACAAGCATAAAAACTAAGAACCTACCTAACTCGGAATTCCAACAAATTAAGAAGCACGCCCGCCGTTCCAATAAAGAACCTGAAATCTTATGACTGACTATTCTATTGGTAAAGCCTATGCTATCCCACTTCTTCCCTTCGGATGCGTCCCACCCCTTTCTATAGTAGGGAAACCGGGGCCAACTTGATCCTCTTCCGAGGAGAGCCTCTCCGTGTACGATCTATAACCATTTAAAGGGACCCACCTTACCGTTCTTGACAGCGCACATCACCACCGGCCAAGAGGATTAAGGCCAACTGACAGAGCCGACTCACATAGACCCACCCAACATAGTAACATATATGCCAAGTCACCTTCCACACACGACACAGCCACCGGGACGGGAAGGGATGGCCATAGCAGCACACATACCCCGCAAGCCAGCCAGACACAGTCCTCATTCCCAGGATAGGAGGTCAACGATAGCCAAGAGTTGAGACACTCGATTCAGGTGTTTTGATGCCCGTACTCAATCCAGTTGATGCCAAGTCTCAATCAGGTAGGTTGTTTTCGATACAAATGTTGATTCGATGCTTAGCTTTATTTCTACTTTCATTTTTATCACTCCCAATATGAAGCTCCCAATATGAAGCTCCCAATACGATGTATAATCTATCCTTCCCAATACAAGGGGCTAATCTTTCGTACCCATCGGGGGCTAAGTTCACGTATCAATATGATGAAATCTCACGTCCTAATGCAAGGTCTAATCTAAAGCCCCCATTTTATCGAACCTCGAACCAAATATATCCTCCCCCCTATAAACTCGAATCTACCACTCACTTACCGATACAGAACACACGGTCCTTACCTCCATCGAAAAGAAGGAGATGAAGCCGAGGCTGCAGGCCCCCCTCATAAGTAAGGGAGAGAGAGCCGCATGCGATGGTCAAGGATATGACGCCCAGAGCGAATGAAGATAGGGCAGATTATGCTCTTGCTTTTTAGCCATCTGAATAATCTGCTCAGTCAACAGCATAATCTACTTCTGCTTCATATACATAACCAACTACTGAATCTACTGGTTCATACACCCTTGCTTTTACTGGATCTACTACCTATGCTGCCTCTGGTGCTTTTAGCTCTGCTATTACTGGCTATAGGTCTGGATCACGAAGATCAGCATTTGGAACGGCATCACGAAGGTATGGATCTCGATCACTAGTCGTAAGGTCTGCTGGTCAAGCTGCTGATGCTGGATCTCGAGATGGAAGGTATGCTACGGCCCATGCTACTGGCTAGGACTATGTACCAAAACCCGGAACAGGGTGAAATTGAGAAACTTCAGATTAGTTAGTGCGGCGCTGGACCTTACCAAAAGACTACCTAATGAGCTTTCCTAATCGATGGCGGCCTTTAGTCGAGAGGTCGGCAGGCTCACCCTATGGAATTATTGAGAAAAGAAGCGAAGCGTGCAGATTGTTCTTTCTGTGTGCTGTCAGTGTTGACGATGGGTGAAGGGTAAAGCGTCAAGGCTTTCGGCGTGTCACTGTTGACTCTGGGGGCAATGGGATGTCTCTCTGGGTGGATCGATAGATTGGCTCTTGGGGAAAGACTCATTCATCCAGCTCCTCAAAAGAAACTGGACTGTCTCTGCTCCTCGATTCATCAACGTATGTAACGTCCATCGACTCGAGGAACTAGAGTTCCGTCCGTTCCGTCTCATTAAATATAGGGCTAGGTGTTATGTCATCTCGTTCGGTGGATCGAGAATATATAACTGTGGATCGATGGGGGTAACTTGGTGGGTAAGACTCATCATCCAGCTCCTCAATCAATCATTCCTTTAACCCTGCCCCGCCTCTCGCTGTCCCTTCCACATGTCTGTCTGTCCTCGCCACCATCCCTCCGTCCGTGGGACCGGACCACCGCTGCTCTCAACTGGCCATCAATCAAATCACTCACTCATCGGTGCACTTCCTCGCATTGTTGGCAACGTGTTCCCTGCCTTTGTCCCTAGATGCCTGCAATGTTCTGGCTCGATCGGTTGACTCATAGGGTAATCCTCATCAATCAAATAAAGAAATCCCTTCCCGGAATACCTCTCAACCCTCCCAGAAGACTAGCTATATGGCAATGACTTCTGACAATGACCGGCTGGCAATGACTGGTATGATTGGCTCTGACCTCCTGACAATGACTGGCAATGCTTGTCTCTCGGCTGACCTTCTGACAATGACCTTCTGGCAATGACCACTAGCTCTCGGCTGGCCCTATGGCAATGACCTCCCGGCAATGACCACTGGCTCTCGTCTGACCTTCTGGCTCTTACTGGCTATAACTGATATGATTGGCAATGATCGCTATGTAAGACTGGCGTATGAACCTCTTGTGAATTCACGTATGTAACGCCTCTTCATTCCTTCCATCGTTCCGAACCGTTCAGTCCAGCCCAGGTAGGAACATTCCAATGTTCCGTAGCGGTAAGTGAGGGTATGGGGGAACTCATTCTCGGGTATGGATTTCACGAGGTATGGATTGAACGGGGCCTTCTCTCTCATCTGGTGGAAACTTGGAATGGATGGAGGAGTAAGGGGAATGGGTGCACCTCACACACACTCTGCTGGAGCTCAGAGGAAAGCACAAGTGGTATGGGACTTGACCTTACCTGGCAAGCTTCTTCGCTTTCGCCCAACTAAGTAACCTCCTATTTCTTTCAAATAATGAACACAACTGCTTCTTCGCTGGAGCTCAGGGGACACAAACAAGTGGAAATAAATGCTATTACTAACTTATATTAACACCACTAATATGCTCCCGGAATATAGGCGAGCTGAAGCTGAAGCGGGTTCGGGCAAGGCACCTCAAACAGCTCCACCAGTTCTCCCCATGTGAAAGAATCCCCGTGTATGTCGTTGTGTAAGAAAACCTAGTTGTTGTAAAAGAGTCCTAGGATCTATGCTATATTAGCATGGCATAGAGTCTCGTTTCACTGGTCCATTTGGGATGGGACAGACTTCCCCAAACCTTCTCATTGGGCATAGTTCCTTTGTCATAATCTCTTTTTGATGGGTTCGATGAAACCAACTCATCTTGGCACCTAAATGGATTTATTCTGAACAGAACATGGCCATTTCCGTACGTTTATCTCGTGGCAGGATTCCATATCTAGTAGGAGTCAGCGGCTTCAGCTCCCCATGTTCAGGAACTCCCATGTTAAGGAACTAACTCCAGCAGGGTTCATATACGAGCATGCATAGAGACATAGAACCTGTACTCGCATATAGTTTTTCACTTGTTTTATAAACAACAACAAGTGGAATGCAATCATGGCTTCTTCTTCATGCAGTGATTGAAGGTCTGGCAATTAAGGCTTATTGTCATGGACTACAGCTGACTTAATAAATAGAGAACTTACAGTTGTTCATAGGGCCCATTCTGAAGCTAGTCAAGCAGTCCGGCAAAGACCTTTCTCGGCCTTAAACTCAAAGGCTTAAGGCTTATTATAGTGCATAGTGCATGGACTAAGCGCTAGTGTCTGTAAGGCTAATTGCTATGGGACTTACACTACGGCTGCCAGTAGTTAAAGAACAAATGGACTTAAGCTAGTCGTTCTTAGTGCATGTGGACTTCATACATTTGATACCGGCATATATAAGACACAATCTATGAATTCATTCTCATGTGTCCCAGTAACGTAAGTAAGGTACTAGCCATAGTCTCCTAAGAACTCTTACAAGAGTTCCATGGACATATCTCTTCCTTGTTTCCTGATTCTACACGTAGTTTGATCTCTGGCAAGTAGTGTCTCCAGTTTGAATGGGAATGGCATAAGAAGAGGAGTATAGGTTGTTCCAAATACATTGAGTGTTGTTGAGAGACTCGCCTATAACTAGGACTTGCATATCTAAGTTGAACTTGTCTTGTCATTAGTTATATGCAATAAAAATAAGAGAAATTCTCTTTCTCACTATTACCAGCGTAAGCAAATAAGAATAATATCTTAGCCGGCCATAGAGTAAGGCACTTGCTGTAGTTTTAGGAGTTAGTTCCATGGAGTAAGGTCCATACGATAAGTCCTATTAATCAACCTGCCATAAGATCTTGCTTTAGTCTTAGCTTAAGTCCTTTGGCATAAGGGTGAGCCTGCCGAACTCTCGACTAAAGGCCCGAAGGGTGAGGTAACGTGTGAGGTCCGTTAGGGTGCGTAGCACGCTCGACTAATAAGGCCGCCATCGGCTCGACTGATAAGGAGAGGAGAGGGCCGCCATCGAGAGGAGGAGGGGCCGCCATTCGAGAGGAGAGGAGAGGATGCGGAGCAACGCTCGACCAGCGCCCCCCACCCAATAAGCATCAAGGGCCGGCAGGGCTCGACCAGCGCTAGTTACTTATTTGAGAGGGGCCACCCAATAATGTCAATTGAACTTGAATCCAATTCATTGGCTGCCGTAATGACATATATAATGAGAGTGATTTCCTAGCTAGAGAGAGAGAAGAAAGACCAGTCATGTTTATGGTGGTAGTTATAATATGAGCATGTGGTAGTAGTTTTCCAGAGGCATGCATCGAGAGTGGAATCTCGTCTGAAAGGATGCGTAAGCAGGCTCGACTGACCCTTCAGATAAGCCTTCTCTTGCTCCATAAGCCCAGACAGAAACAAAAGTGGATCCTTGCCCTAGAAGCGGCAAGCCCCTCCGGGTCCTTGCCCCTCCTATTTCTTCTCTGGCGGCTTCGCACCTTAAGGAAGGATTTGAAAAGAGCTCGCTAAATGGTGGGTGGGTTCGTTCATCCTTAAATATTACCTATGTAATTACGCAGTGCAGTTAGGAAACATCAAAGGTATGTAGAAAGAAACGTAGGATAAGAGCCCATATAAGGGAATCTATCGTTGATTGGGAGTAACATGCGATAAAGTGCATTTCTCTGTAACAAAGTGGGATTTCTTTTACCTTGACCTTGTACGATAACTTGTATAGAGAAGGGGTTAGGATGCGCTAGCAGGCTCGTTCCTTAATAACAGGAGAGGAAGAAATAGCTCCCATGAGAGGAAGAATTGCTCCCATGACATAAGGGGAAGGCTTAGATGCTTTCTTTGTTCTTCCATTCTTTCTTGTTCCCCCCCACCAAATGAGTTCAGTGCCAGCCAGATGAGTCACTTGAAAGTGCATCCATAACCCGATACCCAAAAAGACATAGTCACAGATGCTGCTACACCCATTTGATTTGTATAGATGGGGGGGTTTGAGCTACTATACTATAGGGGGGAAGGCTTCCGATAGGTATAACCTTTGATTGGATTTGAGTGGTATCATTCATTCTCTCGAATCAGTATTTGGTTATCCATCCCTCTCAGACCGATTGAATGCGGTTTCTCTCTCTAAGACCCAGCCACTTCGTTTCTTGCCATATCCCCATGCACATAGCTATGGATGGGTATGTTCTGCCCAGCACCCAAAGCTTCCTTTGATGCCTTGATGAGGTAGGTTTGTCCAGCTTCATGCAATAATCCAACAAGCTGCCATCCACCCACTCAAGCAGGATAGAAAAGCCATGCCCTCAAGTAATCAATAATGGAGAGCTCAGAGCTTCTGGTAGGTAAAAACCCTATTCTAAGTGCATTCCCCGAAGAGCTCTTTGTGAATGAGTGGGATGGTTCCAGTTGATCAAATCCCTCCTATTGTACCTCGGACCCATCACCACTTGGATTTGATTGCTGCAAGTCTTATGTTCACAATCAATAGTTACCACCTACCTACTATTTACTTCCAGGTTTACCAAGCCAAATGAATGAAACCTTTTACAACCTTCATAAATACTTGCTACCACAACCTGGCTGGGCCAAGGGGGGGGCTACCCTATAGTTCTTTATTATTCCTGCCAGCCTTTAGTTTGGGTGGATCGAACACGAGGTGCCTTGCTTGCTCCGTGCTCCATATATTGCTGAATGGCATGGCTGGTCGTTTTACTTCTTGCTTTATCGGTCAGACGAGGGTCAATGGTTTCGATGGAACCAGTTGTGGGATGATCGTCATAACTTGCTTAGGAATGAAAGAGAAACCCCTCACCATATGAATAGGGAGTGGCTCCGCCCCTCTCC
>APFE030854371.1:6617-17762 GCA_000404065.3 Pinus taeda | reverse complement strand
ACTTCGGGTGGAGTATTGGAGGATGCACGTCCATGGATACAACTCCAAATTGGAAGTTTAAGAGGAGTCATCACAATAAATAAAATATTAAAATTGAAAAGACTCCAACAGACAAATTTCTCAGCCCTCCTTCTAGCGCCAAAAATGTTGATGCCTCGAAAATCGCTGCAACAACATTGGGGTATAACCACCCGGTCCGGACCTTAAAAGCAGCTCTTTTTCCGTTTGGTGTGGTGGCTCCGACTGTTCATCTAGGTCCAGTTACCTTCTCCCTATTGCTATTGGTTTATAATGTATCTTTAACTACCAATAGACAGGGACATCAGATCATTTCTTCTTGCTGATCAGGCAAGAGAATGACCCTTAAGCTGATTTGGGTTCAGCCAAGCCACGACTAAATTTTTGCCTCTTTGAGAGAGGACTTAAAAATGTAGATTTTACTCTAAATGCAAGTTTATTCTATGATACAAGTAAAAGAAACTAATCTAAATCCTATCTTAATTAGGCAGATATAGATCTAACCCAACTAAGAGCAAGATAATTAAAATATTGGGATTTAAATATGTCTTGTTTATTATGAATATCAAGTTAATGAAGTAGTTCAATTAACTGATATTATGGTTGCCAAAACACACTCTATTGAGACCTTAAAATTGAAATAATAAATCAACAACATTCAGGAAGTAGTTCACAAGATGATATTGATTATCAAATCAACAAATCCAATAACTAAACAATAATATGTGGAAATAGTTCACAACATATTACCACTTAATAAATTAGTTTTAATAAGACAGATTTCTGAGTAAATAGTTACTCAGAAATCAGAAATTAAATCCATAAGAACAGAGATACATGATAACAACATTGAGACAAACTACTCATATTGACAATAATGCACAAACATGAATAAAATGACACATTCCTGTTACCATAAAATGAAACTGATATTTAAAATAATAGTATCAAAAATACCAATTTTATTGCATCCATTCCTCTGTCCTTGGTCTCCAACAGCCCTTTACATTGCTTGAATTGTTGCCTTTAAAACTAGAGCCACAATAGTGCAAGCTTTGTTCTTCATGCATAATTCAATATACAAAGGGAAAATCCTCAATAATCCCCAGATCTGAGATTTTTCACTCCTCCCTCCTACAACTCTAAATTCCAATTACAATAGTGCTTTTAGAAGCTCTAAAATTGCAGAGGAGAGCGGCCCTTTTTACATTCTGCAATTTGTTATTTATAATATTTCTCAAGGAATTGTTGAGAGAAGAGTTTCTTTGAGAGAATTCTGCTAAATCCCTTTTGATTGCTCCTAATTCTGATCTTCAATTGCTGGAGCCTTCTCATTGATTGAGATTCTTTTTCTTCATATTTCTTTCACTGTTTTCCTGCAAAAAGAAATCAAAATAAATTAAAATGCAACCATAAAATCAAAATGACATTGGTGGCAATTAAATCAAACCCAATCAAATTCTATTTAAATAAATAATTAAAAACAAAATATAAGCTACGTATTGATGCTTGGAATGATTTAATTGGCAAAAGATATCATTGGCCCATGGATCTGCAATTAGAAGAGGCTTTGAACAAATGAAATTGAAAACAATAACTCAGAAAATTGATTTTGTTTTCAAAATTCGGAGCCTCATCTTCTGCCTGAATTTTGGACCAATAAATGATCAAATCTGTTGGTGAAACCTCCTCCAAAATGTTCTCCTTGATTTTATCTTTCCAATGAGCTGTTCTGGGCCTCATTTGGCCAAGTAGAACTCAAGTTATGAGCTTCCAAAGTTGATGGGTCAAATCTGATATAAATCTGGAAATTCTGTTGCTGGGCTAAAAATCAGAATTTAAATTAAAAATTAAATCCTAAATTAAACCCTAATTAATTCTAATTTAATTGTTAATTAAAAACTAACTAACAAATATCTAATTAACTATTTATAAACAAATTAAATCTAATTAAAAACTAATTCTAAATAACATTTAAATCTAAATTAAATTAATTAATTAAACGTTATAAATTAATTAATCTAAACTATTGATTAAATAATATAATATATTACATATTACATATTATTTAAAATAACATAATATATCATATATTACATATTAATAAAAATTAATATATATTATATATTACCTAACCCTATTCTTTACTTATTTAAACTAATATATATAACTATACTAACCTATGCTCCCTACGTCACTCTTACACTAATATAACAACCTACCATATTACCCTAACTAACATAATACTAACGTTAAACTAATACAATATTAACCTACATGTAAAATAATAACACTTACCATAACCTACGTATGAGTGCACTTAAACTAAAACAAACCATAACGTATGCCGTGGTGAATACCCCATGCCTTATATCGGGCCTTTTGAAATTTCGGCGGATCGGGGATGTGTATATCGGGCCATCGGGTCATCGGCATTTCGGGAAGGGTGGCATATCGGGTGTTTAATGCCAAAGGCCCGATCCGATATCGGCAATCGGGGTCATCGAGTATCGGCCGTCGGGGGGATCGGCATTTCGCATCGGGAAGGTGGAGTGGATATGGTATCGGGGGTTTTGAAAATGTTTTGCGAATAAGATTTGCGATGCGACAAAAAGTCCCGATATAATTATTTTATTTTATATATATTAATTTTATATATTAAATTTTAATTATTATTAAATTAATTTATTTTTATATAATAATTAATTAATTATTTTGAATTTTAATATATAAAATTAATGTTTTGTTTTTATTTTATTTTAATGAAATTTAGTTATGAAATTAACGAAATTACAACTTCTTGAAAAATAAATGAAAAATAAACTATAGCCATTTGAATGTTTGGATTTTGGGATTAGAGTTTGATTTGGAAATTAGAGTGAATTTCTTGAAATCCCGATAATTAATAATTTGGCTACATAACTAAAAATAAAAAATGTTAGTAAAACTCTCTACGAGTTAATATTTAAACTGAATGCATTATTGGACAAATTTATTTACAAAATGCGATATTGTACATTTTATACATTTTTAACCCAGGCCAGCTAAATAATCAGATTTTCAAATGAGCGCCATTTTCAAACCAGTTGACCAAATGAGGCGAAACAAGCGTCAATGTGAAGCTTATAAAAAATCGATTCTAACCAAGCAATCAAAACAAGAATCGAAAGAAAACTAAAAATTGACAGAAGCGTAGGGCAATCAACTAAAATAAAAATCCAAAAAGGGCGCTTAGCCAAACTTTTTATAGAAAGGGTCCCCATTATCTTAGTTGAGCAAGTCAATAATGGGGGGGTTGTGTTTTTACCACAACACCAGGTTCTTCCATTCATTCAGGATTTTTCTCAATACTTCCTCTTCCTGACTTAGGTCTTCCCTACTAGTCTCCTGGTTTGTCTCCATCTGTTCAGTTTGTTCGTCTAGTTCCTTATCTTTTTCCGGTGGCTTGCTTGGGGCTTTCCTTTTAGTTTGGTTTCTTTCGCAGCTCTCACTGCTGTCCGAGCTTTTATCCTCTTGATTTTCCATGGGTTGATCTTCCTCGTCTTCCTCTACCTGCAATATTGCAAAACTGTTTGCATTCGCTGGGGCCGATTGTTTTCCTTTCCTATCTTTCTGGGGGGTTTCCTTGTTGGCTTTCCTTTTGCTTCTCACCTCTTGGAATTCCTCCTGGTCTGGCTCTTTCTTTTTTTGCAGTGGCCTTCTACTTTCTTCTTCCTCCTTGGTTATCAGACATTCCTTTGCCAGGTGGCCGTGGGTATGGCACCTGCGACACCTAAACGGGATGTGTTCATAATCTATGTTCTGTTGCCAAACATCTTCATTATATTCAAGCTCTATTGTGTCTGGGATGGGGTTTGCTAGGTTCATGTAAACACAAATCCTGGCGTACGAGTTGTATCTACCTTTCTTTGTAGTTTTTGCTATTTTCACGAAGTTTCCTATCCCCTCCAAGATCTCCAGGTCCCAGAAGTCTATGGGGAGCCCGAATAAGCAGACCCAGACAGGCGCAGCCAGAAAGGTTTCTTTGTCAGGGTTGTAGCATTCTTCCCAGAAACGCATGAACATACCGGCATTGTAATAGAAATACGGGCCATTTTCAAATACCTTATCTCTATCTTGCAAGTTAAAGAAGATTACCGTAAAGAAGCCTTTCACTCCTAGCTTGAGCTCGATGTGGCCTTGGGGCTGCCATTTTTGCTGAATCCACTTGGTGAGGTCTCTTTCCGATGGCAAGACTCCTACGAACTTGCAGATAAGGGCGTGATCCCTCATATAGCTTATGTACTTTTCAAGTTTGTTCACCGGGATCACATATCTGGGTTTCTCCGCTGTACATGGCAGGCACTTTCCTCTGCGGCCTGTTTGCCAGGAAGTTCCTAGCACCAGGCCCGTGTTCTTCCGTTCCTCTGTCTCCTCGCTGCTCTGTCCGTCTCCTACCACCGTATCCCGGTAGGAGGGGATCTCTCCCCTCCTGACATCTTCTGTCATACCTTTGTTGCTTTGGCCACTGTCAGTCCCTGCTGGACTGGGCTGTTGACGGTCTTCCACCCTTCCTTCACGTTGCCCCTAGGTTTTCACCTCCTTGCCGCCATTAGGGTTTGAGTTGCAGAGCTCCATTCCCTGTATCTCCTATTTGTTTTAATTATTTATTTTAATTATTATAATAATTTTATTAAATTATATATTAATTAGTTTAGTTAGTTAATTAATTAATTAATTTAATCACTTATAATTAAATTTTTTTTAAATATTATAATTATTTTATTTTAATTAATTATAATTGTTTTAATATTTTTTTTTATTAATTAAATAATTTAATTAATTAATTTATAATTTGTTATGATGATTCTATATCTCCTTTTCCTTTTTATATGTTAATTTTATTTTTTAATTAATTAGGTCGTATGTATTAATTTATAAACAAGAAACCTATCTTAATTATTTAATTAATAAATTAATTAATCTAATTGATTTATAATTTTTTAACCTCATGTTACTATAATTTATGGTCATATAAATTTTATTTTGTTATTTATGGTTATTATTAATTATTTTAATTAATTAATAATTAATTTTTATTTTATTTTATTTTTTATTTTATTTCTAATTTTATTTGGGGAGAGACCAGTGATACTAAGCTACAAATGATTTGGAGGGTTTTATTTGTCTAATAAGGGGAAGCCAGTTTCCACTAATTTCGCTCCTATTGTCCCTATTGAGGTTTTGAGGAAATTTCATGATTGTGATGGCCTCTCTAATTTTCCTCTTTTGATAATGATCCTCTCTTGCAATGATTTTGGTGTCTTCTAAACATACATGATGTTTGGTTTTGGATTAGTGTTTTGCACGGGCTGATGTACGGGATCTCCCATTCTTAATATCAGCCCTGTGCTCCTTAAGTCTTGTTTTAAGAGATCGTCTTGTTTCCCCGATATAACTCTTGCCACATGAGCAATCAAACTTGTACACACCCTTGAGTTGTTGATGATCTATGTTATCCTTGACTGATCTCATCATTTGCCTAATTGTTCTACATGTTGTAAACTGAGTGTTTATGTCCTTCTTTTTTAATTTTTTTGCAATTTTATCTGTAATCCCCTGAATGAATGGGAGGTAAACCTTCCCACAATATTCTTTTCTGTTTTCTAGAGGATCCCTAGAGAGGACCTTATCCTAAGCTCTTCTTATGGCTTTCTTAAAACTAAATTCCTTGTATCCTATGTTTTTGAAAACAGAGGTTGAATGTTTAATTTCTTCATCTAGGTGATCAGGGTCAGAAATTCTGAGGGTTCTAACAACCAGAGTGTTTAAGACGCCAAATTTTTGTGATGGATGATGGTAAGAGTCAGCATGTAGATAGCTATCCGTATGTGTTTTCTTTCTATAGACCTCGTGCCCCAAAGTACCATCCTCTTTTCTACTGATCAAGACATCTAGAAAGGGGATTTTTCCATTTTGTTCAAGTTCCATGGTAAACTTGATTTCAGTAGAAATAGAGTTAAAATGATTGAAAAAATTCTCCAGCTCGGCGTTGCCATGAGTCCATTTTAAGTTGGTGTCATCAACAAATCTTTTCCACCAAGTTGGTTTCAAAGGGTAGGAGTCAAGGGCTTTTCTGTCAAAGTACTCCATGTATAAGTTGGCGACAATAGGTGAGAGTGGGGATCCCATGGCGACTCATGATATTTGTTCATAATATTGGTCTTGAAAATTGAAAAAGGTGGATCGTAAACAAATTTCTACAAGTTTCATTGTTTCGGGATCTGTGGCTATCTTTATAACATGAACAGCTTCATCTAGAGGGATCTTTGTGAACAAAGAAACCACGTCAAAACTAACCACAATATCATCCTTATCCACCCTTTCATTTTCGATAAGTTTTACAAAATCGTTTGAGTCTTTTATAAAAGAGTTTGTGTTACCAACTAGAGGTTTCAGAATCTTAGCCACATACTTACCTAATTCATAGGTAGGAGAACCAATGGTGTTGACTATTGGTCTAACAGGGACCCCCTCCTTATGGATTTTTGGAAATCCATAGATTCGAGATATAACCTCGCGGGATGGAATTAGCTTCTTTTTCATTTTATCCTGAAGGTTTGTTCCCATGATGGCATTCTTGACTTGTTTTATAACCCTAGGAATGGGGTTGGAGTTGATTTTCCTATAACTCCTGCAATTTAAATGTTCATTCATCTTATGAATGTAATCCTCTTTATCTAACACAACCATTGCCCCTCCTTTATTAGTGTTAAGAAAAACTATCTTTTCATTATTGCGAAGTGATTTAAGAGCATCCCTTCCTTATTTATTTATATTACTCTTTGGTTGCTTAGATTTCAACATAACAAGGGAACAGTCCTATCTTAATATCTCTTTATCATCCAATGAAAGCCCTTGAGTTCCATTCTTAATGTTACAGATAATGCTTTCAAATGGAATGTTCTTGGGGGAAACTGCGAATCCCAGGCCCTTGCTGAGCATATTAATTTCTTCAGCGGTAAGAATTAGAGATGAGAGATTAACGACTCTTTTATTCGGTAATAGTTTTGGTTTTGGGACATTGGTATTACTGGAAACTCTATCATTACTGCAGTTTTTAGGTTTTGCCTTAAATTGATTATCTACGCATGTTCTATTAGCATTGCCAATCCTAATGTTATTGTTATTATTCTTTCTGGTATCATCAACTAGGGGATTAATTCACTGAATGGGTTTCTCATCTTCTATATTTTTGTTGTCTCTCCCCTTATTGTCAGAGTAGGTTGTAGTATTTATCCCATCTTCAGCATTGTTGTTGTTCATACTTTCAATAATAACCATATCCCCAAGAGATGAATCAACAAAATTCCCATTTCTATGGTCAACGTAGGACTCAACGTAAGAACCTACCATGGTTAGTTTATCTTAACTGTCTACAACAATCCAACACGACGATGGCAATTGAGTTTCTACAGAACTTGCAAGAACATCATTGCATGGTGAGAGGGAGATAGACAGCAGTCATTGACGATATAATTGCAGAGGTTTTGGGACTGCCAGCCACTGGACCTATGTGGACTCTGAAAAAGGTGAGATTGCAGGACGCCATGAAAATCCTCTAGGATGAAAGGTAGAACCTGACTGTAAAAGGGAAGGGAGTCTTACCGGCAACCTTGGGAGAGCCATGGGAAGAATTGGTGAGAATTATCTAGAGCTACATCACTTTTTATAGCAAGAAAGACATGGTAAGACCATGCCATCTTAAACTTCCAGCTGTGTTAAAGCAAAAATGCACTGTGAATTTGCTTGTGTTTTTAAATTCTTTATTACACAATGTTGCCCGAAGTATGAAGAAATATCGCCATCTAGAGTTAGTAGTGAGCCACCATGGGCTAATATGACTAATAGTCACCTATATTCTTGCCCAATAGCAGAGCAGTTGGGAGGAACTGATTTTCGCAATAGACAAGAGACTGGATTTTCTAGCCCCAAAACGAAAACATGTTGCCTGTACATCGAGCAGACCACTAAAACGAAGGAAATCTATTAGACTGGCAAGGATCAGGGGAATGTTGAGGAATTGCCAGGAAGACAGTAGTCAACTTGTGGAGATACACGATTTAGGAGACGAAGAACCCCCACAATTGGAAGGATAACTAGAGGAAGAGACTGAGCAATCTGGTCAGGAGGAAGAAGAAGCAGAGCAACGCAGTGGAAGTCCACTGTAAAATCCACTGCAAGAAGATGAGTTGGCCTAGATTTTGGCCAATATGGACGAATATGCCCAAGCTCATAGCCCACTTAACCTCCACACTGAAGAAGGACCACAGGAGCACTCTGTTCATGACAAAAGTGCACCCGATGAACTGTGTGATGAGGAATAAGGACCGCATGAGCACTCTACCCATGATAAAAGTGCATCCGAAGAACTTTGTGATGAGGAAGAAGGACTACAGGAGCACTCTACCCATGATAAAAGTGCATCCAAAAAACTATGTGATGAAGAGGAAGGAGAAGAGGACCACTCTGCTTATGATGAGAGTGTATCTAGGAAGAAGAGTGACGAGAATGAGGAAGAGGAACAATCTGTTCCTACTCAGAATACACCAAAAGAATTTCATGATGAAGAGGAGGTAGAGAAATAAGATGCTTAGGAAACAATAGAGCAAGCTAGGGTTTCTACCCCTAAACAATCGGATCAGCATAGTACTCAAGAAACACCCCGAGAAGAAAATAAGGAAATTGGCCAAGACGAAGGCACAACACTTCGGGTACAATGCCCAGGCCCTAGTAAACGAACGATTGTTCCTTCCAAGAAAATAGAGGGAATTAAAAGATTGCAAAAGGAACAGCAAAGACTGCTTAATGTGATTAAGCAACTTTGACAATAGATAAGGGTTTTGAAAATGGGGAAGAAGTCAAAAGGAACCTCTGTGGTAAAGCATGCATCCAACCACTCAGACAAAACCCCTTAAGAAAAAGATCAAGAGGACTCAAGTCTAACTTGCCATTCAAAATCGAAAGGAATAGTATCTGGAAGTTGTTGATGTCGAAGTACAAACAGATATCGTATCGGCCTGTGGCAAGAAAATTCAGACAGAGGCACTGTCCTCTAAGGAAACTCGGACCATAAAGATGAGACGTTGTGATAAGAAGATCCAAGTAGATCTCCTGCCTACAACTATTATGTTGGATAATGACTCGAGGCCAGTAACTCTATCAAAGGATTTGGCACAAGCCCAAAAAACAATAGAGAAACTTATAGAGCAGACTGTCCCTCGAGAAAAATATGAGAAATTACAACAACAGCTGAGGAACATTAACCTATCCGAAAGCCAGGCCTTTGAAAGATCGTGAAAGGTAGAATAAAGAGTCAAAAAGGTAACTCATAGACTAGACATAGTCATCAAACAAATGGATACCTTATGCTATCTGTATACTAACGTTCTAGTGTGTAGGGCACCTGCTAGGAACTATGCTTTGTTTTTAATGGAAAGATATTTACAATTGAAAATTAAAGTTGTCAAAGCAGGAGTACCTATAGAGATAAAAACCATTGATGACTTCATAAACTGTTGTAAGCATTACAGGGAGAAAGTTCAGCGACTGTTATGTGAATTCTATTTTCACAATCTTGTATTAGATGGAGAAACAGATCAAAACCCTAGCCCTTTTATGGGTGATGTCCAACTGCAAGAATTCATTTCTTTTGGTGTTAATCAAATAAAGTGGCTTAAAGCCTGCAATGTCTTTCAAAGATAGGAGAATGGATTAGATTTTAAGGGTGAGAGGTGAACCTAGAGACTCACAACAACTATGGAATAAACATAGGAGCCTAATAAGAACTCAGGGAGTGATCAAAGCATTGGGACCTATTCATACAACATTCATCCGAAAAGGGATAGAATACTTCTTTACCATCAAAGACCTTGCCATAGTAGCAGCCAAGTTTCGATACCAGACTTCTAATCCAAACATCCAAAACCAAGAACCATTCAATTATGAGAACTTTAAGCTAGCTGTTGACCACTTTGGTATCTACGGTGACCTCATTTTGAGAGAAGGCCCATCTTGGTTAGGCTGTAGGATCAGAAATCCAATTATTTGGCACCCTGCACCAGTATATCAAGCCTTATATGAAATGCCTGAAAGTTAGACAGGACATTTTTTTGAATTCCTAGCGAGCCATCATGGTTGTAGATCACCTTATGAGATCCCTTCTCCAACCTATTCCCTAACTGCGTTGCATGTCAATTACAAGGTTTTCATGAGGGCATGAAAAAGGGTAAGCAGGGGGGTGTGTTGAGCACCAGAGAAGGTATGTAATTAGCACTTATTTTGTCATCTTTTCCTTAAATTCATAATTTCCTTGCATTATGAAATAAGTATAGGGTGAAAGATTATGATAAAGTTTAGAAGATTTGTGTGCAACGTAAAATGAATAATAATTAACCTTTTCCTATGCAGAAAAAGGAAAAATCGGAAGATCGCCATTCCAAAGGAAAAGAAAAGACAAAGTTAACTATTGTCCCTCTAATAGGGAACTACATCCAAACGTGGCAATCCAGATTGGAGCGTATATGGCAGGAAAAGGAAGAGGAGATACCAAATCGGTGCAAGAGAACAAGAAAATAACTGAGAGTTAACAATATGGTGAATCCCTTAGGATCTTTTGATCCTGAGGGATCGCTATCTTAATGATTCTCTGTATCATTGATATCTCCACTCGGCTACTATAAGAAGGGACAACATTGCTAGCCTAGGGGATGGACTATTGTTGTTTTTATGAAATTCACTATTGTAACTGAAACTTTAATCATCGACTCTTTTTAAAAGAGCGATTGTTATAACTCTGTTTTGATGCTTAATATATAAACTTTGGTTGTTGTTCCATCTTTGATTATGGAGTAATCTTAAGCAGTGCATCCCTAGAGGCTAAGGGCCCTGCCCTGGTGGATCACTTGCTCCTGTACCATTATTTTTTTATTCTAAGTCGCGTGTGGTTTGATCTCTCTTATTCGCTTTGTTTAGTAATCTGTTGTTCTTTATTATTTCATGTATTAGCTTTGTTACATTTCTTTCTTATTCTAATAGTAAGGTTATTCTCTACACAGGAATGTTATACTACTCATTCTAAAGTTAAAT
>APFE030854368.1:0-17221 GCA_000404065.3 Pinus taeda | reverse complement strand
TATTTGGTAAACCATAACCATGATATCTCTACTGCATAAGGGAACCATGATATCACTACCGCATAAGAGAACCATCTCATGATTGCATATCACCATCAATGTAAAAGGGAGCCATCTAGGGGAATTTATTGATTGCGCGCCACCATTTAACGATGGCGCATTACCCTCACACAAGGGAATGTGTCATAGTTTGACATGAATATTGGGTTGAAATAAATTGATTGCCAGCCATATCATACTGTATTACTCTTACGCAAAGGAATGTGTAAAAGGGAGCCATCTAACGATTACGGATTATACCCTTACACAAGGGAATATGTCGTAATTTGACATGCATATTGAGTTGAAATAAATTGATTGCCAGCCATATCATACTGCAGAAGGGAATGTTATCATTATATAATAACAAAAAATTGAGTTGAAATAAATTGATTGCCAGCCGTATCATAGTGGAGAAGCGAATGTTTGTATCATATAATGACATAAAAATTGAAATAAATTGATTGCGATCGATGTATCTATAAAAAAAATTGAAATAAATTGATTGCCATCGATGCATCATATAATGACATAAAAATGGAAATAAATTGATTGCCAGCCATATCAATCTGAAATAAATTGATGGCTGGACATATCCATACTGCAGAAGAGAATATTATCGATGACAAATATTGAGTTCAAATAAATTGATAGCCGGCCATGTCAAACTGAAAGGAATGTTATCGATGTATTATATAATCACAATTGCAAACAGGAACCATATTATCATTACATGAAGGAATGTGTGGTAAATTGGTAATTTGACATGAATCTTGACTTGAAACAAATTGAATGGCAATCAGCATCTCTACTGTAGAAGAGAATGTAGTATATTTTGTTCAAGAGAATGCATTGTATTCAAATATATTATGAATTGGGTTTATTGTATTCAAATATATTGTGAATTTGAATTGGGTTTATTGTATTCAAATATATTGTGAATTTGGTTTACTTATGCATGTATTGAATTAGGAAATTTATTTCAGTCTGGAGAATTATTACATTTAGCCTTGCATTACATTACAGGCATATTCTCCTCATCTATGCTTTTTGTTACCTTTACATTACATTTAGCCTTGCATTACATTACAGGCATATTCTCCTCATCTATGCTTTTTGTTACCTTTACATTACATTTAGCCTTGCATTACATTACAGGCATATTCTCCTCATCTATGCTTTTTGTTACCTTTACATTACAGGCATATTATCCTCATTAGGCTTTGTTACCCTTACATCTAACAACCTTTCTATCTTTCGGAAACTCTACCAGGCTCCACATATTGTGTTTTCCAAGGCATCCATTTCCTCTTTCATCACTGCTTTCCATTTATCACTATTTATATCATTCACTGATTCCTGATAACAAAAAGGTTTTCCAATGTCATTAACCAAAGCCATGGATGAAGCAAATTTGGTATACCTTTTCAAAGCTTTTCTCTCGCGTGTACATCATCTTGGTGTAGGTTATAGAACTTCAACACTTTCTTGGGTGCCTTCAACATCTACAACTTCGTTATATCCAAAAGCTGCGTTTGATTTGTATGTGTTTGTAGATGGTTTAGTCTCAAACTAAATTTATTGATTTGGTGTTTGTTTCGGTTTCACAACATCCTTTGCATGATATGATTCAGTAAGGGAAGATTCATCAAATCATCAAATATCACATCTTTGTTGATAACAATTTTGTGCGCAGTAGGATCTCACAACCTATCTCTCTTAGCAACATCATCATAACCATCCAACCTCTCTCTTAGCAACATCATCATAACCATCAAAGATGTATTTCTTCAACTTAGGGTCTAATTTGGAGTGTTTTTTCTTAGGAATAAGAACATAGATATCACAACAAAATATTTTTAAATTTGAATAATCACATGAATGACCTGTCCATATTTCTTCAGGAATTTTGCAGTTTATTGCAATGGATGGTGATCAATTCACGAAAGAACAAACAACTCTAATTGCTTTCTGCAGTTTATGGTAATGGATGGTGATTGATTCACCAGAGAACAAGCAATTTGAATTGCTTTTGCCCACAATCCTTGCTGCAATTTGGCATTGCTTAGCATGCTACTTTGCTAGACAATTTTGTTCATGTGTTATTTCGCACTATAGAGTTGAGAAATATTAACTCATACGATCCCAACATCTTATTCCACACTATAGAGTTGAGGAATATAACCTCTTATGATCCCAACCTCTTGTAGTATTCTTCAAATTCTAAAGAAGTGAACTCGGCTTTGTTAATTTGTTCTTAGATATTTTATTGCCCTGCCAATTCTTTTCTCTTTAAATTGTTTAAAAGTTTTGAACGCATGAGCTTTTCTTAGTAATACATAGGCTCTCTTCTCTACCATGGTTTTAAATTGTTTAAAAGTTTTGAACACGAGCTTTTCTTAGCCTAATAAATAGGCTCGCACCTTTTTAGAAAATCGTCTAGAAAATATGACGATCCTCCAGAAGAAACATTCTTAGTAATACATAGACTCGCAGCTTTTTAGAAAAATTGTCTATAAATGATAGAAAATATGATGATCCTCCAAAAGAAACAATAGGGGACGGTCCCCAAACAAAAGAATGAAGTTCGTCAAGAAGACCTTCACTGCTATGATTTCTTGTATTAAATTTCTGACTACATTGTTTCTTAAATATACAATTTTTGCAGAAACTTAAATTCAAAGATTACAAATTTGGAAGTAACTTCGGTCAATTAATACATAAAGTCCCTTCTCTCTCATATGACCTAGTTGCTGATGCCATAAATGAGTGGTGTTAGCTGCCTCTTCAGATGCCATTGTTAATTCACCGTTCTGAGTACTTCCCATGAGCGTGTAAAGGGTTCTTTTGTCTTTATAGCTTTCATGACCACTCCCTTGCACACTTGAAATGTTCCAACTCAACATGTGAACTTAACCGAAATTAGATTTTACTTAAACTTAGGTACATGCTTTTGTTTTTGGAACAGAGGTATTTGGGTGGGATATGGAATGTGTACATGGTGAGACTTAAAGAGTAAGTGCTAGAAACACATCATTATGCACTGTTTTTTGTCTTCTCAAAATGAACTTACAAAATAGAATTCTATACTGAGCGTAACCTTGTTAGCCAGGACTCAGGAGTACACCTTTAGACTATTACATAAGACCTATTACTAGCTTTCAAACAGAGACAGATAACCACTTGAATCCAATACTCCCAAAGAAATTAGATTTTACTTAAACTTAGGTACATGCTTGATCTTTGATGTTTTCACAATATCGTGAGAACATTTTGATTTTGACACTCCCAACCCCAACAATCATAAGGGAAATATTATTACCCATAACAACATATCCACCAACAACTTTATTGTCGAAAACCAATTTTCATGTAAACACATAATCTGAGATGTGCTAGAATCTAATAACCAATCTTCATAATATTTATGAACATTACAAATAGACAATACTTCATCGATCATACCTAACCCAATTCAGCGAGATTTGCCGCCTTTTTAAAAAATTTCTTTGATTCGTGTCTTTTTCTTTTTCAACAGTGTTTCTTGAGATGTACTAATTTATTACAGAACCAACATCTTGGTTAGCTCTTTTGACTTTGACATAGAAAATCCTCTTGTCTAGCCACCATCGCTTTTGATGTGGAGGTTTCAACACGTGATTTCTTCCTCACTTCAAACAACAAAGCTCCAACAACGACATCAAAATTTTGTTGACCTTAAGCTGTCAGAGGTTATAAAAATGATCTGATGATTCTAGTAGTGAATAAAGAAATGTAACTGCCTTATCTACGCTGTCAAGTTTGACATCTGTACTCTTTAACTAGAAAATAAGGATATTAAACACATTTATATGATATGTGATTTTCGTACTTTATTTCATCTTTACCACCGTCTCTTTAAATAAATTTGGTTCCACAAGCTTGCTATTGTCTCTTTTCCGATGATGTTAAATAAAACATTATCATATTGAAAACTTTGTCATTCAAGTCTTTTTATTCATCGTCGGACATTGTCACATGCTTCTTACCCCTGCCACCTAATCCCTTATGCAACCCATGTTACTAGAAGATATTGTGTTTTTAATTTCCATTATTCAATTTTTTTTTTTCCAATTAAAATTTTCAGACTTAAAATTTTGCATTCGCCACGCCATTATTCTTGACATGGACTCTCCTTCAGAACTTCAAAAAAATTAGTCACATTGAAAAATAAACGCTTTCAAAAACCCAATTCAAAGACCTCGTTTACAACAAATTATGTTACTTGTTTCATAAACCCTACTTCGATTTAAAAAAACAAAAGCCCCGGTTCTTAAAAAAATAAATTCTCCTCAAAATATTTTAATAAAATAAAAGGGTTTTTCTTTTTCCACAAAATTTTGAAGGGTTTTCCTTATTTCAAAATTTTTTCCTTCCAAAAATAACATTGCTACTAGAGTTCATACTTGAAAGAAATTACTTGTCTCCTTACGAATTCGGGCTAGGATTTGAAACAGGCTAGGATTTGAAACAATGTTGTTGTGTTTGTGTCTATGCACCGTGGCAAGCTTGACTAATTGAAAAATAAACGCTTTCAAAAACCCCATTCAAAAACCTCGTTTACAACAAATTATGTTACTTGTTTCATAAACCATACTTCGTTTTAAAAAACGAAAACCCCGGTCCTTAAAAAATAATTTCTCCTCCAAATATTTAATAAAATATATATATTTTTTCTTCTTCGGGTTTTCCTTGTTCCAAATTTTTTTCCTTCCAAAAATAATATTGCTACTAGAGTTCATACTTGAAAGAAATTCCAAAAATAACATTGCTACTAGAGTTCATACTTGAAAGAAATTACTTGTCTCCTTACGAATTCGGGCTAGGATTTGAAACAGGCTAGGATTTGAAACAATGCTGTTGTGTTTGTGTCTATGCGCCGTGGGAAGCTGACTAGATAGACCTTTGCCTCGGGATCTACTTAAACCGTCTGGTCTTATCTAGTATAAGGTTACCAACCTTAGGAAACTTTTTCCCACGATGAACATAAAATTGCTACACAACCTATGGGACAGCTTGCATGAATTTTTTTGTATAACTATATGAATATACAAAAATATGTTCATACGATGGTATGAAATTTAGTACGACTATACGGAAATGTACGCTCTGTCGCCTTGAGTTGTGTTGCCTTGAAAAGCTTCTCCTCTAGTTGCTTGCTCTCTCTTTATTGCTGAACTGTACAAGCATGTGTCTAAAAGCTTCTATTGTTTTTTATCTTTATAGTTTTAACAGCGAATCTGTTTTTAAGATTACTCCAGTTTAAGTACAAATTTAGGTTCAACTGCTAAAAATAATACCTTCACTCTTTTTATTAAGAATGATACCTTTACTTTTTTTGATTAAGGTGAATGGCGTGAAAGGTTTTTTAAGGTTTTTTTTTGTTTTACCATTGTTTGATATCACAACTTTTCAAAAGCAACAACATAAATTTATTTATGTGGTTCATTTAAATAGAAAAATATTCTAGATTCTAAATGTATGAAAAGTACTTTCTCAGACAAATGACTAGCATTTTAGATATGTTAAAATTAAGCAAGTAATGCTTATCATACCAGTAAGCACTATCACATTTGCATGTGAATGAGGGATTTCTAAACAAAATCTAATCAAATATATAAGGAGGCCATTTCTCAATTAACAATCTTGATGTAAGTGTATCATTAATAGGTCTTGACATATTAGAGGTGGAGTGGTAGCAAGTTTATGAGATTTGGGCCATTTCTCAATCAACACACTTGATGTAAGTGTATCATTAATAGGTCTTGACATATTAGAGGTGGAGTGGTAGCAAGTTTATGAGATTTGACAAAATGCAACGGCAAAAAGACTTTTGAAATATGAGAATTATCAAATTATCTGTTTTTCTACTTTGTATAAATTTTATAAATACATGTAATTTTCCAATTTTTGTTTTTTCCAACCAAAGATTTTAAGCTTCATCCAGTGATATCAAATTTAAGATGTGTGCAGGAGCATTTTTATGGAGATGTGTGAAATTTCTCTCCATAAGACAACAGTGGCCTTGAAGATCAAGCAAAAGCAAAAGACGACGAAGTTACTATTTACACAAACTACTGTGCATTTATGGAAGAATACAATCAAATTTGCATTATATTTATTTTCATTTTTTAAGGTTTGGAAAAACAATGTATTCAATAATGTTGTTATCTGTGAGACTTGGTCAAGCATGAACAACCTTGGGATATATTCCCACAATTCAATTGACTCTTACCCTCAACCTCTCTCCATGTCCATGAAATTTTTGTAAACTTAGATCTAATAAAAACTAAACCCGGCACAAATCAACTGATTTTACACCTTATTAGTTAAAATTTGCATTGTATTCATACCGAAACAGAAGCTGAACATCATAAATAGCTTCACTATTTATATTAAAAGGAATTGATTCTTCATCCATTATTGTTTCTGTGTCATTTTAGAAGCTGATACTATAAAATAATAGCTCTGTATAGGGTAGTGTATTGATCCATCATCTTCATCTGTAAGCAAACCATCCATTTTTGGCCTCAATTTCTCTCTCCCGAGGACAAAATGATAGAAATATTAGAGACAAGATAAAATTGCTTAATCGTAACTGCTTACAATTGTTCAAGTATAGTGTGTTAGGAAGTTAATATAAACCAGAAACCTAGTTTCTTCGATGTTATTTCCTTACGCAATAAGAAATATGTTTTTGGTTAAGACATTCTAAGCAGTAAAGTCGTTCTCTATGATCTTGTCATCATTGCTATGTCCTGTTTAAATGACATCCTAGAATTTTTTGCTTAAGCCAATCGTAACACTGAAGCATTCCAAGGAAAAAAATGGCAAGACAATTATTTTAACTGAATTTGCAATAGGTGTAGTATGCAGGACTATCTCTATTTCTTTCCCTGGACGGAATTGGAACTGAAATGTTCTCTAATGCTCTGCTAACTAAGTTCCTGTTCCTAATGCTACATCAGCTTTCTTTGTTTCAAAAACTATTAGGAACATCAGCTTTCTTTGTTTCAAAAACTAAACTTGGGTTCAACCCTTTGTTTGTTCTTTGTTCTTTGATTGAAAGAATGGAAAGATAAGAAGTGCATAGTCTGCTGAATCCAAGTTATCTTTTCCCTGTGATATTCTGTAGTGTCAACCAGCTAACATGGATATTACAAGATAATTTCTCAAAACGAGCATGTGCAAAGACTTGAAGATCATGTGCACGTTCAAAATAATTATTTAAAAATCTCTTTGATCCATTATGTATGTTCACAAACTATGATTTTTGCAGTGCTCTTCAACACTATAGGTGCAGGATTGGGGTAAGAAAACAACTATTTTTAATGTTGTTATGTCCACTTTGCGTTTTTTCACAAGTTTTACTTTTAGTGAAGCTCTTGTGGTCTAGTTGGTTTGAGTCGTTTTTATTAGAATCTTCTTATTTCTATCTTCTCAGTCCGTCAGGAATTACTATTAATTTTATTAATGCATTTGGATAATATAAGATATCATAATATGATAAACGTTCAACTAATCACAATAAAAGCAAGTTTGTGAGACTAAAAAATATATACAATGTAAGTACATAACGTGATTGCATAAGCAACTTCTATAGCTACACTATTAACCATAGCTAAAAATAACATAATAATAACATGTCAAAGTAGGTTGGAACTAAAACCAACGCTGAAAGACGGAGAAAACAAAATGTGCTATTCAATGGTATCATATTCGTAGGTAGTCGGTACCTTCTACATGCATAATTATTTGATTTTCAGGCTTTGCTGTCGGAGTTGGCAGGGATGTGTAAGAGAATTGAATTGTAAAGGAAGTATGTTATTAGTATTTTTTTTGAAGTACATCTCTTGGACCCATTTTAATTGTGGTTATTGAGGGATGTTTTGTTTTCTTTTGTCTTTATGGCTTATTTGTTTTTGCAGCTGGGGCTCTCAATTCCATGCATTTGCAAATATATGAAATATTTATTGCATTAATTATGTTTGATATGAACAAATGTTTTGGTTAGTTATCATTTAGAACTTCGTACAAATAATAATTGGATTGTGATTGACAATGAGGTTTATGTTCAATTCTCAATTTCCAGTAAGTAAGCTTTACCTCTGAATTCATATACGCTGCTGCAGTAAGTCATTTTACTTTACCTCTGAATTCATATACGCTGCTGCAGTAAGTCATTTTTTAGAGATCACAGGACAGTCCTGGAGTCATACTTCAACATTCAGAGGCCTTATAAAGTCTTGATCAGCTGGCATCATAAAATATAGTCAGCAGGGTATTTAACTGAAATCTATCTCAGAGGTGAGCTCTGACATTACTACTAAGGAATATGAGAATCCTTGATAAAGATCATCTATTAGCGAGCCAGGAATTCAAATTCTTAAATTAGGACTAGAATTGGGAAAAGATTCCACAAATGTGGCTCTGTCAGCTCCCCAATATGCCTCCTTGGTATACATGTTGGTGGTCACAAATTATGTGAGTTGCCCCTGGCCATATTAGGGCTTTCTGGTATATCAGCTATTGCTGGTGTGGTACTTAGCTTTCTACAACTTTCTAACTTGTAGATTTTCTTTTGACTAAGCGTTATTTTTTTATTGCCATTTTAACATTATTTACTTTTCCATGTTTTGATTCATGTGCTGCAAGTTTAGTTTACACAAATACATCAGTCTTGTCTGATCTGATAGAGATACCATTAAAATCTCTTCATCATGCCATTTTTGAGTTGCATATAAAAGATTATAGAGACGAAGATTGATGTGCATGGTATATCACACATGAACCAGGTCAGGTTTTGCATGAAGTAGGTACTACAGTTTGTATTTTAAATGAAATGATTTATAGTGAATAAAATAGGTTGACCGTAATCTTGCTTAAGAGCACCACAGAGCACAAGAAAGGACCCTGGAGAAAATGGCAGTAACTTCAATCTTTAGGGAAGGGCAAGTCTTTTACAATAGTGTGAAAGACTAGTGTTCTTACAATTTCTAAATGTGGGCATCTTGCTTGTGCATCTAATCATGTAAAGAAAGTGGGGGGAGAAGGAGAATGGGTTTGAATGCAGCTGAGAAACCACTTCTAAAAGCGACATCTTTCTTGTGTAAGGAAAGTGAGGGAGAAGGAGAATGGGTTTAAATGTAGCTGAGAAACCACCGAGGCAGACGAAGTTGCACATTTTAATTTCTATGCCATCTGGTTTACCGAATCAAACTTATTTGACTTACTAATGTATAAAACAAATTTTATGTGATAGATGTAAGTATGTCTTGGATATACATTGTAACTGTTGCAAATAAGTGGTGCTTTAATCGAAGTTTGAAACACATCCTGGATGGGAAAGAGCAAAAGAGACTAGCCTCCTATCAAAACATTTGCCCTTCCGATTTGCTCTCTCACCTCACGACGTGGCACTCTCCCTAACCAACCAGAAAAGGTTTGGTGACAGCAAGATGGCCAGTGAGTGTGCCACCTCGTCTAGTGAGCATCCATCCAAAAACTATATATTTTTGATCCAGGGCGTGTAGCTTTCCCCTTCCAGCACGTACTTCAATCCCTGAAAAATACACCACTTTTTTAAAATAGCTACAATGTATACCCAAGACTGGTATCCATCAGAAAATTTTTGTCTTTAACGATAGTAAGCCAAATGAGTTCCATGATCAGAGGGCATAAAATTTAATTTGTGCAACTTTGTCTCCCTCAGTGGTTTCTTAGTTACTTTTCAACTCAAACTAGTTGAGGGAGGCCATCCCCTTCCTCTATTTACATGATTAGACCCACCAATAGGTTGTTCACATTTAGAATTTGTAAACACTAGCCATTCACTATTTTTTTAAACGGAGTTTATTATTTTTGTAAATGGAGTTTATTATTTTTGTAAATGATATATATTTTTTTAACAAGTTATTGCTTAGATCAGTCTTGCCTTTTTCTGAACATACTACCAATTTTCCCACGCTCCTTTCCTATGATTTGTTGGTGCTCTTAAACAAGCTGAAACATACAAGTTGAAACATGTGTATGTCAATTTGTTTGATCCACCATTAATCATTCTATTTAACACAAAAACTATAATACCTAAGTTGTGGAGAACTAAACTTGATTAGCATGTACACCAATCTTTGTCTCTGTAATTTTTTAAGCATAGCTCAGAACAAGCATGACAAAGAGATTGTAATTATATCTCTATCAAAATAGATTGTGCTAATGAACTGTGCAACCTAAACTTGCATAACTTAGATCAAAACATGAAAAATGATATAAGAAAAAATTGCAGTGAAAACAAGCGCTATATTCAAAAGAAAAATCTACAAAACAGATAACTGAGTACCCCACCAGCAACAACAGATAGACTAGTAAGCCTTAAATATGGCCATAAACAATTCAGAGTTTGTGACCACCAACACTGGTAAACCAAAGGGCCATATGTGGGAAGAAACCATTTAGACCCCAATTCGAGCCCTTCTAGGTGAAGAATTTGAATTCCTATACTACTAACAGATGACCTTGACTGAGGATTCTTATGTTCCTCAGTAGTAATGTGAGAGTTCAAATCCGACATTGCAGGTAAATACCTTATGACTATATTTTATAATGCTAGCTTATTTAAAGGTCTGTGAATGTTGAAATATGACTCAAAGCACTAACCTCTGGAAAAAGAAGTGACTTGCTGTAGCATAAACAAATTTTACTAAAATATTGTCTCATAACCTGGATTTTCATGTGTGACACTTTTGGATCCAGGTGTGTGAAGCTAACAGATAATGGGCTGCCACAACTTTGAAAGAGTTATGAAAGCCTCGAGTATCTAAACATTGGTGCAGATTAGGGGTTTACCTTTGTGCTTTAACTTTTTATGACTAGATATTAGGCCATGGCTTTGATACTTCCTTATTTTACGATTGCTCTTTTCTTGCAGTCACAATGATAAGTTCGGGGAAGTGATCTCACATCTTACTGAATTACGAGT
This sequence comes from Pinus taeda, assembly GCA_000404065.3. Taxonomy (NCBI): domain Eukaryota; kingdom Viridiplantae; phylum Streptophyta; class Pinopsida; order Pinales; family Pinaceae; genus Pinus; species Pinus taeda. The sequence goes on along the minus strand of APFE030854368.1, from coordinate 6,165 downwards.
CTTGAATTTTTGCTGTGCTTATGGACTTTCCTTGTTTGAGCCATTACAAGTATAACAAACAATTGTATGGAAAGTTATGTTTAGGCTTCTTGTGTATCTCTTAACAAGGTTGGTGGGTCTTAAACCTAATGTTGAATAATGATTTCATTTATATTACACAATATATATGATTAAAGGTTTTGTAGAGAAATGAAAGAGTAGACATTGTTTCAACACACCAATTTTTGTTGAGTGATTTATTTAACAAATACTTATACAAAATATTAATATAGAGAGTTATGCCTCTAGATAGATACAAAGAGATTTTCTAAATAGCATACGAAAATATCCAACTATTTGGAAAGAATATCTCATTTCCAAATAGATTTTACTACCCAGTAAAACTTAAATTCAAACTCTTCACGTGGAGATAATTTCTACTTCACACTGAGCAATTATGATAATGATCACATGTTTCACCTTGATCAACAGGTAAGAATTAATAATTCCAACATGGCTTTTATCAATAACTAAATATAGGAAGCTAGTATTCTGGAATAGTTTTGAAACATGTTTTTCTTTGCTAATAGTCAAATAATCCGCAACACTTAACTACTCCGTTAATCATAACATGGCAAATCTAACCACTATCATGATAGGATTGATGTGTGCACGTGACAACTGCTACGGTCAAATCAATTACCCAAAATGGTCTCACTTGAATTTCTTAGGTGGACTTGTACAACTCTTTCCTTGTTGAAACTTGAGCTGGCTAATTTAATTAAAAAATGGGTTGGGTCATAGAACCAGAAAGGAATGAGAAGAGAAGTATAATTACTTGACAACTTGCCTGTTTTTTTATTTGTTTGGAATCAGTTGAGTAACTGATTCAATCTTAGAGACTCTTTCCAAGTCTCCTTACAGAATTTGATGACATTAGATTTAGATGGATGCGTTAACATAACGGTAAGTTTTATTTTGGGTTTTATATTTTCTATGGATAATTAGTTCTTATTTTAGGTTTTAACCTGCTATTGATAATTAGTTGTAATTGTAGAATTCGATTGATCATTCCTATCATTTTTTGGAAAGGTATATGAAAGATCAAAATCGGATCTGAAGAACAATTGGCTATGAAATGGGTTCTATGATGATTGCAATTCTCAAAGTTGACAATTATTAACGATGAAAAATATCTACTTGTTAATATGAATTCTCCATGCCATCACACTTGGTGTCGATCTCTTAATTCAATTAAAAGAGTAAGAGAAGCCCATAAGATATAAAATTAAGATAGAGTACTATTATATAAAAATATTGTGTATTAAAATTAATGTTGTCAAAATCGTGATTGGAATTAAATCAACGAGTGAAAAAATCAGAAAAAATTTTGAAAAATCATAAAATACAAAAATATTCAATTTTTTTAATATCTAAAGCATTTACAACATAAAATAAATACATTGACACATAAATATGATAATGCTACATCACATAACAGTGAATGATGACTTGAATAGTAAGTCTTGACTCGTGAGTCCCAACTCAGCTTCAAAATATCAACAAAAAATATAATGTATCTCATATCATGAGCCATAATGTCATATACAATGAAATGAACCAAATAACTAATACTATTGATTTCTTCTGCTTCTCTTGCGAGAAAATGCAATAGCTTTCCCTTTCCCTCTAGATGTAGAAGTCAGTGGAGTTGACAGTGGACTCCACTGTGCTCTAGAAGCTGAAGAACTAGGAGCTACAGGAGGTAGACCACGTCTTCTACTGGTGGTAGGGGTAGCCTAGGTAGGTGGTTCCACCTCCTCCTATTGTTCCTCCTCCTCCCCTTCTATGCCTTCCACTACTTCCTGCTCTAACCAATCATCGACAAACTTCTTGAGAGGCCTCTCGACTTCAACCCTCCATGCAGCAGTGGTGTCAATCTCATCCAATGAGATGACCTCCATATCATGTGTCCTCTCAAGTTGCCTCACCCACAATTGAAGATTGTAGTAGACGTACACCATGTCATTAAGTCACTGGGACTCTAACCTATACAAAGATCATAAAATAATAACTATAAAAAAATATTATTTAATGAATTCAAAAAATTAATTGGAAATTTGAAATATTTTAAGTTTTAAGTTTAACCTGTTGCACTTTTTGTTGTGTATTTTTTCAAATACACTCCAATGGTGCTCGCATCTGAAGAGCTACATGTTTGGCTAAGGATTTGAATGTCAAGCTTTCACAGATAGGGTACTCTGGCATCATAGGGAGTCCACCATGCACGTTCTGCTGGAGATCGCACCACCCTCTTAACACAGGTTAAGTATCTATCTATGATCTCAACATCAAATAAAAACCCACATGGGTAAGAAAATGCGCGGTTCAGGTAGATCTCTGCAGCATGAATATGGCGATGGAGTGTTTTGTTCCATCATTCATCAATCACTTCTCATAAGAGTTGTTTCTGAAACTTCTCATATTCCTTATCATCATAGTAGGCTCGAATGGATTCTTTGGCCTTGTCCATGGTCTAATACAAATAGCCCACTGCGGACTTCTCACCATCAACTAATGGAAGAACCTTTACCAAAGGTTCAGTAACGCTGCACACCTCATGCACTCCCGCCTAGAAGTTTTCCTGGTATGAAACTAATCTGCATATGGCCTCTCCCTTTGGTTTGTGGCTAAACGTCAAAACACGTCACTCATCTGCAAGAAACATTCTCTTCACATCCCACATAGAATTCAAAAGGGATTGAAGAGATATGAAACTTGTGGCAAACTGTGTAATGGTGGGGTGCACCAACTCTTTGTTGGTGGTGAATTTTCTTATCAAGCTAAGCACATATGCATGATTATATATAAATTTTGTAATGCTTTTTGATGAGTTAATAATATCTTTGACAAAAAATTTTTTTCCTATGTCTTCCAACATCAAATCAATACAATGTGTAGCACGATGTGTCCAAAATAAAGTAGGATGCCTCTCGATAAGCATTTTGCCAGCAACAACATAATTTGCAGCATTGTCCGTTATGACTTGGACATGTTCTGCACCCACCTCTAAAATAAACACATCCAACAAATCACATAATAATTTTGCATATTTGATATGTGAAGATGCATCAACAGATTTCATAAACATTGTCAACCGTAGGAAAATTAATTAAGAAGTTTATAAGGGTTATCCCATTTTGGTCGGTCCAACCATGTGACATCACAGTTCATCCTGTTTGTGCCATGATGCCCTAAACTCCTCCAATATTTTGGTGCAGTCAACCTTTTCATCTTGAAGAATGCGGCCTCTAAAGTCATCATAAGAAGGGATTATGTACCCTGGGCTAACAATTGCAATAACATCAACGACAGGCTGGAAAAATTGATTATTCCTTGCAACGCTGAAGGGAAAATCACTCCAAAGGAGAAACTTGCCCAACAACTTGTCAACTTGTTCTTTCTCCTTTTTTTTAAGCATTGAAGTGATAGATGGTTGTGAACTAGCCATGGTTCTAAGAACAAAAAATGATGAGGTAGCTACAGGTTTGGTTGTAGACATTGATGCTGAAGTAGAACCAATGCCATTTCCATATTCACATCCTAACACACTCCCTGCTAGGTGCTTCTTCAGATTTGCTTTGGTCACTTTGTCTTGCTCTAATTCTTCCAATGATCTTATGGCTATTCGGATGATTTTGACATTTGTATTGGTGCAAGGCTCTATATCACGTTCAGGGATTTGTGTAAGGTGATATTTCAATTTATAAACCCCCCTTGACATATGCTGCCCACACAACTTGCAAGACAAGTTTATTCTATCAAATCCTCTATCAGGTTCACCAAATTCCCACAGAGGGTCCAATTTCCTTGGCATGTTTGTAACTTAGTTGAACTCTTGAGTTTTAATGTAAGATGAAGTTTGAAGTTAAACCTATGGCACAATAAGAATCGCAAGCTAAAAAAAAAAAAATTACATACATGACACAACACATTGAATTTTTGACAAACAAAAAAAAATCTCAACTCAATCGAACAATAATAGAAAAAATGCACATTCAAACCCAATAAAAAATGATGCAAAAAAATAAAGCACAAGAAAAAATTAAACTAGTAAATCTAGCAATTAAGTTTTTGCATTTTTAACAAAAATGAACCCTCTCCACTTTATGCAACAAAAATGAAAAAAAACACCATCAAATCCACAAAAAATCATTGATAATCAATGAGTTATAGAAACTCAAGCAAAAACAAGAAAAAAACCAAAACAAAATGGTTAAATTTGGTGCCGATACCTGGAAACCACGGCTTGCCGAAGAAATTTGGTCCAAACACGAAGTTCTCTTGGTTGGGATGCTAAAATCACTTGTTTTTCTCCTCCTTTGCCCTAGTAGAAGCCTTTCTCTCCTGCTTAGCTCTCAAACAGGTCCGCTATTTGCTAAAAACGAGAAATAAAACTCATCAATTTGCTTACAAAACTCGGGCTATCCCAAAAGGTTGTGATTTTTTCGATGATTTTTTTTTGAAAAAAAAACTTTGTAAAAATCAAAAGATAATATCAGTTGAGTCAAAAAATGGTGATTTTTGCAACACTGATTAAAACAAATACAACTTTCATACACCAAAAAAGAAAAAGAAAAAATAGAGTGAAAGCTGAAAAAACCAAAAAGAGAAAGGAAAGTGGGGGATTGCTTGTAAAGGAAAAGCGGTTCATTGGCCGAGAATGAAGAGGGATGCTGCCTGAATTTCATTGAAAAGCACAAAGATGAACCAGAGTCTGTAACTTGCCTATTAATACATAATACAAAGCTTGACACAATTAATTCTATGCTGGATTTCCCATTTTTACAATAATAAATCATGTCTTCATTTGCATTGATTTCCTATGTGGGTTGAGCATGTTGTTGTGTTAATTTGTTCTTTATTGAAATTATTGTTTGCATTTTGATGGCCCCCCTGCAGTTTGTTAATATCTGTTGAGTAGTTAGTGAGGTAGGAAGCTAGTATCTATGTCGTGGGTTTTTTTTTCATATTACAATATATTAATGGTGGATATTTACCCCAACAACCCTCTGTCCTTAACCTTTTGGGTAATTTCATGTAGGAAATAAATGATTCTCATTCATGTGCTGTTGTAGAAGTGTAGGTAGTTGTTAATTTGGATTTTCATGGCTGTTCGACCATTTTTCTTTCCTGTAAATCGCCCTTTTCACTCCCCCGAGCTGAGTGTTTTTTGGTTGGATGGTATTCTCTCACTTCCACAGACCGCACGTTCATGGAATACAATCCCATCAAGAAACTTGAGGTATCTCCATCGTCTGCAAGTTCTATTCATTCCCTGGTGTTTTTACATCTCTCTACATGTTGTACGTTGTCCTTTTAACATTGACTGAGCATTGGCTCTCTCTCTTGTGGGACGTATGCCCTCTCTTTCTCAGAAGACCCCTTTTCACTGAACGTTACAACTGGATATTGCTCCGAGTCTCTATATGCATGAGAATCAGTCATTTCGTGGACAAGAGTGATTGAGGTTTGCTTAAAGGAAGCATACATTTAGGCTAGTGACCCATCAATACCTGCTCCGAGCTTGAAATTGGATTTTTGTTTAAATTATAATGCGTAGAATAAATACATTGCTGACAAGTAGAATTTAGCGTGTGACAGTGTTGTTTGTGTGATTGGCTTAGGTGATTTGCTTATCAAATATGATAAAAAAAATCAATGATTAAATTCCTACCCTGTGCTGAAGTGACAGAGCTCAATATTTAGTCTTGGCATTGATGCATTCATAAACACTCATATCTTGCAACCAATATAAATAGAGTAATTAGGAAACTGCACTCATCTTGTTGTGGCATAGAGAGACTTTAAGAATTTAAACTTTTGTGATATTTGTGTCGATGGTTGCAGAATGATGTTGTTTAATTATTAGACATTTTGGAAATTTTCGCTGGAATTTGGTGAATTTATTTTTGTTCAAATTTTTATGCTTGTTGCTTAAATTGAGTTTTTTTAAATGCACATATGAATTCACACCCCAAAAAATCCTTGAGGCACTTTGATTATGGAGAGTTCACAACCAATGTTATCAGAACATAAAAACCTTGTGGACTGAGAGCTGATAAAAAAACGGGACCAAAAAATTAATTGACCAAAAAAACATAAAATATTCAAATTTTAAAGAAA